>PVJO010001326.1:124429-177360 GCA_004026905.1 Hystrix cristata
AGAGGGAGCCCATTTAGCTTGAAAAAAAAAAATTAACCTTCTGCAGAGACCATATTTGATTACTCACCTTTACTTAAACATCATTGAACAACAGCCTTGAATTACTTGGGTCCTTCCTTGAATTACTATGTTTGGTTTTAGTTACATCTTTAATTTAAACAGGATGATTTCTCCTACCATTAATTAATGGTTGCTATTAGTTAACACTGAATGAATTGTCTTACAGTGTATTAATTCCTTCAGTGGAAAATAGTTACCTAAATCATGTCAGATGCCTATGTGGGAAAATAATTAAAATAATGTAAGATATATATTTAATTTGAATGTTAATGAGAAGTGAATTCTCACACTTGTAACACCATCATTTTCTTTTCTCTTTCTTTCTGCCTTTTATCTTGTTAAATGCTGGGTAGAAGCAGAGGTGTGATGTCAGATATGCTATCTCAGAAGCATTGTGAAGCATTACAAAAATCCAGTACCTTGTCGGAAGGTAGTGAAGTGATAGTTTGTTGCTACCAATTTTGCAGGTCTTGTCAAAAGGAAAAGGTAGAGAGATGTTAATTTGAATCTAAATCAGATTTTAAGTGCTAGTTTAAATTTTATTATCCACTGACTTACATATAGATTTAATAGAATTTAGTTAGCAGAATATTTGCTGACCAGAGAAGTCTCTTCTAATTGTTTGACTTTCCAAAGAGAATATGGACACTTGAACGGTTTAAGTCTTTAGATCTGTGATTAAGTTTCTCTGTCATATGTTTGGAAACAATGTTTTTGTAGGCCGAAAACTATCTAATTCAGAGTAGTTGTACTAATTCTAGAATAGGGAACTTTATTTCCATATTAAAATGTGGTTTCTTTTAGTTTGACCTATTTATTTATACTTAACAAATATCTTATACCTGCTTTGTATTTACTGTCCCATCTGCTTCTCCTTGCCATTGATATAGGGAATAGAAAATACAGTGTTGATTTTGATTATGTAAGATTAAAAAGAGAATGACCTTGGGTTTTAGGAAGACTATTTTTTAGTTTCAAATTTAAGTGAAATGAAAGTATATATGTATTACATGTAGAGAAACACACATATAGTCAGACTCCCTAGGATTACAGATTGGTCTGCTTTGTAAATTACTCTAGAAACAAAATTGTAACAGCATATACATGATACTACAAGTAACCAAAATCCAGAAGGATTATTAAGAGCTGAATACATTTTTTCTTTTGTAATTCACATACATAGCTGAGAAGGGTGGTAAGCACTACTTACTGACATGTCAAAATCTATTCTATACTGACTCTGTTAGTAAATGTAATCCAATTCAGTCTTACCACCAGCAGTTTCTGACTGAAACTAAAAATTAAGGTACAGTTATGTTTTTAGTTAGTCAAAGATTAGATTTTACTTTGCCTTTGTTTTTTATAAAACAGAATTTGGGTTGGTTTCCCCAGCTCATTCACATATTCATCCTCCCCTTCCATTTTCCCTTTTTTATGAGTTGATGTGCTAGTCACTAGGGTAGTAACTCTTAAACTTCAGTAGCTGCTTGTACTCAGGAAACAAGATTTTGAATTTATTTAATGAAATTGATATTTTTAAATTGATTTCCAGGCAGGTGTTTTGTTTTCTTTGCATGTTATCATTAACAAGCGAAATAAATTAGCCCCCTATCTTAAATAATATATCTATTTATTGTGGGAGAAAAACAGAAATTATGGGATCATGGAAAAGGAATTTGAGAAATATTTATTTGAGTATAAGAATTTGTGAAACTAATTGGGAAAAAAATTTGTCCCTTTAGTTTTTAAAAAAATTTAAGTATTCCATATAAAAAGATTTGGCCACCATGTGACATTGTTGAAGTATACAGGAGTGCCTTGTGGAATGAGAGAATCAAGGCCAAAAGAGGAAGGGTTATTTCTTTCTGTTCTCCTTTTAAAGTGTGTTTTCTTTCCTGTCACTTGAGTATAATTATGGTTACACTTTTTAAAGATAAAGGAAAGGGCTCTAGTTACTTTTCCTGTGCTGATGAATTCAGTTGTGAGCCCCCTCACCCCGTTGGTATTTTGGTATCTTTATACACTCATTCCTTGTACTCTTTTTAGATTGAATCAGTTTTTACTCTTGGTTAAAGAAAACAAGATTTGTTAAAAGTAAAAACTCAATAATAATCATTCATCTGAATCATCTTCATTTATGAGGTGTCAGCATAGTATTCTGACCTAATGAGTCCATTCTGTCTCCTTTTTCTTTCTGCAAATGATAAGTCCCTTCTCTTTGTCAGCACTGTGCTAGACATATTCCTTGTGCTTTTGAATTTAGAGGTGGCACTAAAACTTTAAAAAATGTATATATCTGTAACACCCTCCTCAATTTTCCTCTTTCGCTCTCCTTCCCTTTTTCCTACTCCTTTTCCTCTCACCCATATAATTGTGATAAATAATAGTGATGGAAAGCTAAGGCCTGCCAGAAATCCTGTAACCTAGAACTAATCTAAAGGAGCTACAGGTAGTGTAGAAGATTTTTAAAAAGAAGTAAAATTTACATTTTTTTTCTTTAGGCAGAATAGGATGGAGCTGTTACATGGTGGAGGAAAAGCTTGTATAAAGTTGCTGACCCTGGAATGAACTTTTCTGTTTTAGTTCACAGATAGTATGGTTGGATCCTAGAGAGCCCAGGGACAGTGGTGAGAGAAGACATGCATGCACATGGGGGCCACATGAGACCTTGTAGATGCTTTTAAAACTTTAAACACTTGAATGGTAGCTCATTGAAGGATTTTCAATAGGGAGAATGATATCAGATTTATTGTTTTTAAAAATCAGTGTAACTGCAGTGATACTTACTTAGGAGTTTGAAGGGACCAAAAGAGAAGGACTTTGAGGTCTCATAGGAAGGATTCAAAAGCAATCCAGATGATGGTACCTTCAACTGGGGGCAGGGGAACAGAGAGAGAAGGGCATAGACACAGATGGAAATGTCCAAAAGTTGGAGGCTGAAAGACTTAAAAACTGATGATGTGAACAACTTTTTTGAGCAAGCCCTGTCTTCCTTGAAATTTATTGTTCGTCAAATACTTGTTTCCACTTGTTTTATTATCGTTAGGACTCAAGTAACTGCCTGGCATTCCTAAGAATAATTCAGTGCTTGCTTACATCATTTTTTGAGTTTTTTTGGTGCTTACTGATAGGGCATAAACAAGTCTCTTTTCTGTGTTTTTCCTTGTATCTGACCAAATGGCTAGAAAGGGAGAGGAAAGAAGAGTGGAATAACAAGAAAAAACAGGTAGTATTATAAAATTTTGTGTAAGGGATTGTCATATTACCTGTGTGCTGCTGTAACATAATACCACAGATGGGGAAGTTTTATAAAGAACAGAGCTATATTTCTTGGAGTTTTTGAGCCTAGGAGGTCCAAAACAGGTGGATTTAATGTTTGATGAGGGCCAGGCCTCTACTTTTTTTTAAAATTTAATTTTTAAAATTTTTTACCAAGAAAATGTATTGGTACATTGTATACATAATGATCACGTTCATCATGGTTATTTTGTACCTGTACATGATGTATCTTGGTCCCTCCCCCCCTTCTCCATCCCTCCCTCTTACTCCCCAACCCTTCTCCATTTACAGCAGGTTTATTTGCATTTTTCCATTTTTTCCCTTTCCCCTTTCTTTCCTTTTTCCTTTCCTTCTTTCTCCCCTTCTGGCTTTTTAGTTCTCCTCTCTTGAATATTATCTTTCTTTTACTTAATATGTACTATACCTCTTTGTCCTTATTGACACTTACAGTTTCTTATATCAGAGAAACAATTCGATGTGTAGTCATGAGTGTCTGATTTATTTCACTTAAGAATATGTTCTCAGGGTGGATCCATTTACTTACAAATGTGTCTAGTTTATCCTTTTTTATGCCACAGTCGTACTCCATCGTGCAGAAAAACCACATCATCTTTAGCCATTCCTTAGTTGTTGGGCATTTGGGTTGTTTCCAAGACTTAGCTATTACAAATTGGGGTGCTGTTAGCATGGTAGTACATATATCTCTATGGTATGAGGTTTTCAGTTCTGGGAAGGTACCAAGCAGAGGAATAGGTGGATCAAATAGAACCTCTAGTTGTAGTTTTTTGAGGACTCTCCACACTGATTGCCACAGTGATTGAACCAGTCTACATTCCCACCAACAGTGGAGGAGGGACACAGCCTTGCCAGGATTTGTTATTGCATTGTTAAATATTCTAGATGTTAGACCTTTGTCTGAGGGACAGCTGGCAAATATTTTTTCCCAGTTTGGGATTTTCGTCCCATTCTATTGGTGGTTTCTTTTGCTGTGCAAAAAGATTTTCATAGGATGGTGGTCCCAAGCACTGATTCTTTGTATTATTTCCCATGCAGTCTGGGTTCTGTTCATAAATATTTTTCCTACACCTGTGTCTTTGAGAGTTTTTCCTATTCTATTCTCCAATAGATGTAGTGATTCTGTTTTAATGTTTAGATCTTTGATCCACTTCGATTTTAGTTTAGTACATGGTAAGAGACATGTATCTAGTTTAGTTTTGGGCCTGTTTCTAGCCAATTTTTCCAGCACCATTTGATAAAGAGGCTATCTTTCTTACATTGAGGGTTTTTGGCTCCTTTGTTGAAGCTGAGGTATTTGAGTGTGTCTGAAGTGGTTACTGCATTTTGTAATCTGTTCCATTGATCCCCAGGTCTGTCTTTTTGCCAGTACCATGCTGTTTTTATCACAGTGTCTTTGTAGTATAGTTTCAGGTTAGGGATTGTGATACCCCCTTCCTTGCCCCTGTTGCCCAGGATTGTTTTTGGTATTCTTGGTGTCTTCCAGTTCCCGATGAATTTCGCGATTGTCTAATCTTGTGAAGTATGTTAATGGTGTTTTGATTGGAATTGCATTAAATCTGTATAGTAATTTAGGAAATATGACAATTTTCTCTATGTTGGTTCTTCCTATCCAAGAACATGGAATATCTTTCCATTTTCTGATATCCCTTTCAATTTCCTTTTTTAGAATATTGTAGTTTTGCATGTAAAGATCTTTTTTACTTGCTTTGTTAGATAGATTCCTAAGTATTTACTTTTTTTTGTGATGCAATTGTGAAAGGTATGTGTTCTCTCATTTCTTTATCCGTGCGTTTCTTATTTGTATATAGGAATGCTATTGAGTTTTGCATGTTGATTTTGTTTCCAGCTATGCAACTGAATTTAGTTATTAAATCTAGAAGGCTTTTGATGGAATTTTGGGGGTCTTCTATGTAGAGTACCATGTCATCTGCAAATAATGATAGTTTAACTTCTTCCTTTCCTGTATTTATTTCCTTTTATGTCTTTCTTTGCCTAATCATTCTGGCTAATGTTCCTAGAACTATATTGAATAGTAGTGGTGATAGTGGATATGCTTGTCTTGTTTCAGATTTTGGTGTGAAAGCTTCAAGTTTCTGACCATTTAGTGTGATCTTGGCTGTTGGTTTCTCATAGATGGCTTTTATCAGATTTAGATATAGACCATCTATTCCTAATTTCTGTAGAGTTTTTTTTTTATCATGAATGGGTGTTGGATTTTGTCAAATGCTTTTTCTGCATCTATTGAGATGATCATGTGATTTACGTCTTTGACTGTGTTGATATAGTGTGTTACATGTATTGATTGTCATATGTTGAACCATCCCTGCATCCTTGGGATGAATCCTACTTGGTTGTAGTGTATAATCTTCTTGATAATTCGTAGCATAGTGTTTGCCAGTATCTGGTTGAGAATTTTTGCATCTGTGTTCATTAGGGAAATTGGCCTATGGTTCTCTTTTTTGTTTGGATCCTTTTGTGATTTCAGTATCATGGTAATGCTTGCTTCCGGGAATGATTTTGGAAGTACTGCTTCCTTTTCAATTTAATTGAATAGTTTGAAGAATAGTGGTATTAGATCCTCTCTGAATTTCTTGTAGAATTCAGCTGTGAAACCGTCATGAACTGGGCTTTTCTTTGTTGGTAGGTTTTTAATTACCTCTTGAATTTCAGTGGCTGATATTAGGTTGTTTAGTATTTGTTTCTCTTGTTGATTCAGTTTTTTAATTTGTATGTTTCTAAGAATCTGTACATTTCTTCAGTGTTTTCCATCTTGTTTGAGTATATGTCTTGAAGTAGGTGCTGATGATCCTTTGAATTTCTGTAGGGTGAGTTGCGACTTCACCCCTTTTATTTTTTATTGCATGGATTTGGGTCTTTTCTTTCCTTTTTTTTTGACAAGGGCAGCTAGGGGTTTGTCTGTTTTATTTATTCTTTCAAGGCACCAACTCTTTGATTTGTTGATTCTTCATATTGTTTTCTTAGTCTCAGTTTCAAAATTGAAATTGAATTACATTTTCTGAGTCTCAATTCTTAGTCTCAATTTTTCCATTAATTTCAGCTCTGAGCTTAGTAATTTCTTCTCTCATGAGCTTTGGGTTTGATTTGTTCTTATTTTTTAGATATTTGAGGTTGATCATTAAGTTGTTTATTTGAGCTCTTTCTGTTTTCCTCATGTGGAAGTTTTACACAGTGAATTTCCCTCATAGCACTTCTTTCCTAGTATCCCATAGGTTTTGGTATATTATATTGGAATTATCATTTAACTGTATAAATTGCTTAATTTCTTCTGTGACCTAGCTGTTGTTCAGGAGGATGTTATTTATTTTCCATGTGTTTAGGTGGTTTTTATGGTTTCTCTTTCCATTGAATTCCTGTTTCATTGGACTGTGGTCCAATAGTATGCATGGGAAAATTTCAGTTCCTTTACATTTACTTAAACATGCTTTGTGAGCTGTTTTGGAGAACGTCTCGTCTGCAGCTGAGAAGAATGTATATTCTACTGCTGTGGGGTGGAACACTGTAGACATCTGCTGAGTCCATTTGTTCACAGATTTGATTCAGTTCTGATATTTCTTTGTTAATTTCTTGTCTAATCAATCTATTTGTTACAGTGGGGTACTGAAGTCTCCCCTTATAATTGTGTTATTGTTTATTTGATCTTTCATGTTCCTTAATATTTGTTTTCTTTAGTTAGGTACACTGATATTTGGTGCATAAATATTAATCATTGTTATTTCTTCCTCTTGGAGTTTTCCCCTAAGAAGTTTGTAATGACTTTCTTTGTCCTTCTCGATCATTCTTGGCTTGAAGTTCACTTTGTCTTAGATTATCAGAGGTACCCCTGCTTTTTTCTGGGTGCCTGTTGCATGAAATACTATTTTCCATCCTTTAATTTTGTCTGTGGATTTCCTTTTGAGTTAAATGTGTCTCTTGCATGCAGCATATTGATAGATCTTGTTTCTTGATCCATTCTGCTAGTCTGTTTCTTTTGATTGGTGAGTTGAGACCATTTACATTGATGGTTACAGCTGGTAAATATCAATTTATCTTTGTCATTGATCTTTTCTGTTGTTGGTTCTGTGTTTCACCTCAGTTTAACTGCTTGTGTTGCCTGGTGGATTCTTTTATTAGTGTCCTCATAGGTATAGTTTCCTTTTTCCTTTTGTAGGATATCCTTCAAAATGTTTTGTAGAGGTGGTTTGGAGAAAGAACAAAATTGTTAGAAAAAAATTTTCCAATGAGAAAATTGTTGAGAGAAAAATTCTCTTCAGTTGTTCTTTGTCCCAGAAGTATTTTATTTCATTGTTGAAAGATAGTTTGGCTGGGTACCTCAATCTGGTTTGGAGATTGTTTTCTTTTAAGGCTTGAAATATTTTGTTCCAGGCTCTCCTTGATTTAAGGGTTTATGTTGAGAGGTCTGTTGTGATTCTGATGGTAGGTAATTTGTTTTTTTCTCTAATAATTTTCAGTTTTCTGTTTTTTCATTGAATTTCTGGAATCTTGATTATTATATGTCTTATTTTAGATTTATTCATTTATTTTCATGGGTAATTGGGGTTCTGTATGCCTCTCTTATCTGTATGTCAGGTTCTCTTCTTGTGTTTGGGATGTTTTCCGTCATTACTTTTATAAATAATCTTTTTAGATCCTTTCCACTGCCTCCTGCTTTTTCATTCACTCCAGTCACTCTTATATTGTTCTTCTTTGTGTCATCTGGTGGCTGTCATAGTGATTTTTCATAGTCTCTAGTTATTTTTAAGAGGTCTTTATTTTCTTTGTCACTAATTGCAGACCTGTCTTCTAGGTCTGGGATTCTATCTTCGCTTTCATTCAGTCTACTGTGTATACTTTCAAAATAGTTTTTTTCTTCATGGATATCTGTTTGGATCTGTTTCATGCATTCCATTTCTTCACTGAGTTGAATGTTCAAGTTTTCCATCGTTTTTCTAAGGTCCTCTGTTTTTTTATCTGTGTCTACTCTGAATTCATTAAGCAGGTCATCATCTCTTTTTTAACTTTGGCAGTTATTTCCAGCCTGATGTTTTCCATAGCCTTGCCTATGTGTTTTTTTAACTTCTGCTATCGTTTCTGAAAGTTTGGTTGGGTGTCTTCTGATTTCCTCCATTTCATTGACCTCTGAATTTGTTCTCAGTGGGCTAGGGGGTCTGGGTTTGTGTTTTACTTCTGTGTGTTGCCATTTTGTTTTTACATATGTATATATTTCCCTCTCTTAGTTTGTTCTCCGTGTTGATTTTATATTTTGTTTTTGGGAGGTTACTTTAAGTAAGTATCAGTGCTTTCTTAGGAAAAGTCTGTTCTTAAGGTGTCTTCTAGGTCTATGTGGTTCTTGGCTCTTGTGTCTTTTATGTCTCCAGTACTTTCATGAGTGGCATGGGTATGGTTGGCTCTCCCTGGTATTGATGATTTGTAAAAGGGTAGAAAAGGAAAAGTAGATAAAAAAGGACAGAGAAGCAAGACAGAGCCAGCGGTGTCTTCAATCCTAGATCTTTCTCATATTACTGGATTGACCCTGCTGGTATGTGGGCAGGGTCCACACTGGTCTGCGGTGAAAGAGCATGCAGACCTGGGCAGCGTGGGTGTCCCTGCTTCCCCCGATAAAGTCGTTGGTGGGCAGTCAGGCCTGTACTTTCAAAATAGTCCTTTGTTGATGCATTCCTGGAAGGAATTGACACTGTGCCCTCACATGACTGAAGTGAACATGGGGCTGAGCTACTTCCTTCCAGGCCTTTTATAAGGCATTAACCACATTAATAGGTACACAGTTTTCATGGGCCTGTCCCCTTCAAAATGCCCATCCTCTTAGTACTATTACAGTAGACAGTAAGTTTCAACATAAAATTCGGAATGGTTATAGACATTGAAATCATAGTAGGGGTCTGAAAAGACCATGCATATGTAAAAAGTAAATAGATTTTAAAATACCTGGTTTAGAAGAATGAAGTTAAATTACATTTAATATTGCATTTTAATATCTCCTATGATTTTGTTATTTGGTATAATTGCTTATTTATTTTAGGTACGTACATTTATTTCTCTGAAAATAGAGAAATGTCAAGTGCCTTCACAAGTTTTGTCTGGGTAGACCCCTGTTGCGTGTTTTACTTCTTCTTCTTTCACTGTACTATTGGTTTCGTTTTTTTTGAACATTTTTTAGGTTTGCATGGATACTTCTCTTTCTAATATACCATAGTTTTGACACTGTTTCAAAGACTAATATGTTTTATTTTTTTTCTTTCTGATGCTGGGGATCAAACTCAGGGCAAGGGCTCTTTTCGGAAGGAGATCCTGAGTGCACAGGTGAAGTGCTTAATACTTTCCCTCACATCACGTATGTAGGATGCTCCCAAATAATAGATTGTATCATGTAATGTTCTTGTGCCAAAGCCAACAGTGACTTTCTGTGTCATTCAGGGTATAGAGTCCTTTCCTGGCCTTGAAGGACCTAAGTGACACCCGCTTACCCATATTTCCCCTCATATTCCTCTGAGTTTCTCGAAAACACAAGCTATTTTTCCCACATTTCCTTTGTCTTTGCTGCCCACAAAGTGCTCTGACCCCTTGTTATCCAGTTGTTCATTCTCTCACTTTATTCAGATATCACCACCTCATGGGGCCTTCCAATACTGCATGTTCACAAATAAGTTTCTAGCTCCCATTTAAGGTTTTAGCAGTGATCCATCATTCCATATCCTTTTCGCCTTTCTGTATCTTCTTTATACTCTTAACATATGTAATCATTACATGTGCTCTACCTTTTATCGTTCTTTTATTATTTATCTCTGTATTTGTTGTTGTTTTATTCTCATAGAACATGTATTTTATGAAAACAGACTTCGTGTTATCCACACAAATGCTTATCTTCTACATAGCATTCCCCTGTAAAGTAGAGATCATATTGCTTGCACAACAACCCGAACTCCCTTCTAAGCCACTAGACAGAGAACCTTTGTGGGTATTCTGCCCAACTCTGACCTCCCCTCTGCTAGTGGGAGATCCACTTCCTTGCCTTTATATCATTTAAAAAAATTTGCTTACACTAAGCCTCCTCTGTCCTTGGTTTCTTTCTTTGTCATTATGGGATATAATCCCAGCATTGCAGTCTCAGTAAATGTCTCCAGTTTCTGCTTTTTTATACCTTCTTTCCTTCTTCAACAGACATATTGAGAAAACAGAGTAGAAAATCTAATTGCAATATGTAAGGTAATGAAGGAATCTAATGGGTCACTCAGAATTCTGATCAATGTTTTTAGTTAGTAAGTACATCCCATGTTTAATTTCATTGTAAAATAACCATAATCATACAGCAAAATCTTGGATTATGAGTAACTTGTTTTGCATATATTCCACAATACCAGCAAATGTTTTTAATAAATTTAACTTGATTAACAAGCAGTGTCTTTCAGTACTAGCAGTACATGATGACCAATGTCACATGATCACAACTGAGCCAGTGGTTCTCTCTCAATCCCTCCCTCCCTTCCCTTCCCTCTTCCCCTCTACCCCACTTCCTTTCTCTCTCCCTCCCTTCTCACTGCAGGATTGTGGGTGATTGTCTCTCAGCAGCAAGAGGTTGTGGAGATCTCCTCTGCAGAGGAGGAGAAAAAGCCTGAGGAGTGTCCCTCACTTAAAATGAGATTAGGGAGTTGTGTAGAATGTGGGAAACAGTGCAAAAATTTTGTAGAAAAGCACCACCCAAATAAGGCTGTAACAGCATGAGGGATGAATCATGCTATGTCACATTTCCACAAAATCCTCAAAAGGAGGCTAAAACAACTGTATTTATACAGTTATTTTAGGTTTCTTGTTGAAGTTTTGCAAAAATAAAGATTCCATTGAACCAATAGATAGCTGTGATTGCATTAGTGATAACGAAAGTCTTCCTCCACAATAACACTCCTCTGTCTTGTCTCCCTCACATCAGTCATGAAGGTTTTCAGAGGTAAATGCAAATTATTTTTCTTTACATTCTATATTTTCTTCATTATTTTCTATTACAGTATAGTAATCATTTTTATGTGAATATTTTTGCACTGTAGAATGAATCATCTGATTTTCCATTATTTCTTATAGGGATTTTTGCTTTGCTATACAAGCGGTTTGGATTACAAGCATGTTTCTGGAATGAATTATGCTCACAAATCAAGATTTTGCTGTATATCCACCAGAGTAGTGACAGTTTGCTAGTGATGGTAATAAGAATAATAGCTAATATTTATTGAATGTTTGTTATTATTTATTAGGTATGGTTCTTGTTTTAAGTAATTCAGGATATTAATTTAATCCTTATAAAACCCATGAAATGGTTATTCACCATTTTGCATGTGAGGAAATTTAAGCACAAAGAGTTTAATCAATTAGCCTAAGGTCAGATAGTAATGACAGTTCCTCATTTTGAGTTTAGGCAATGTGACTAGTTCACCAGTGTCATAAAGAATAGATTCTGGGGGTTAGAGATTTAGCTTAAGTGGTAGAGCGCTTGTCCAGTAAGTGCAAGACCCTGAGTCCAATCCCCAGCACCCCCTCCCCCAATAGATTTTGGAAATTTTCTTTTGTAGGAATAATGAAGTTTAGTTGTATAAAGAAGTATGGGTACTAGTACATATATTGTAGGGAGACTTTTCTACTGTAGGCTGTTTACTTTTTATTTTCTCAGAAGAAGGAACTTTTGTTTGCTTTATTTTCATTAGAAGAAGAAATATAGAATTGGTTTTTATATAATCCCATTTCTGTATTTATTCAGTTTAATAGCTTGAGACTGAATAAAACAATTTAGAGTTTAGAGAGAGCATTTGAGATAAACTTTGAGAAGTGATTAGTTTCTAGATCCTAGATCCTTTGAGAGAAGAATCTAATCTGATGAAGAATATTTAAGAACTTATTTAACATTATTCCATAAGTTTTATATGCCAGGTTGCGAGGCTGTAAGAGTGGTTAAAGAGAAATGGCATGGACTTCAGGGAGATGGATTGACTGGGAGACTATTCTTTGAACAAAGATAGTTACTTGAGAAAATATAGAAAGTAGGAAAATACTGAATGTCATCGGAGAATAAAAGACAAGATAGTTGTGAGCAGACCATGAAGTGTATTGAGAACCTGTAGGAGTATTTATATTTTATTAGTCATTATGTAACTATAGACATTACTATGTATGGTTACCAAAGTAGACTTTTCTGAGCAGTAGCTTTATAAGTAATAAGAAACAATGGATTATGAGCCAAAATTATAATAGCGTTTTCTTCATGGCTTTGCTTACCAAATACTTTCTTTTAAAATTTTATTGACCAAGAGCATGTATTGGCACATTGTATGCATAGTGATCACATTCATCATACTTAATTTGTACGTGTACATGATATATCTTGGTCCCCCCACCCCTCCCTTTCATTCCCCCTCCTTCCTTATTTACTGCAGGTTTATTTACGTTTTTACATTTTTCTTTCTCCTTTCTTTTCTTTTTCCCTTCCTTCTTTTCCTCCTTCTCCCTACTTAGTTCTTCTCCCTTTTGGATACTATCTTTTTTTTTTTTTTGCATACTATCTGTTATACCTCTTTGTCTTTATTGACACTTATGGTTTCTCATATCAGAGAAATAATTTGATATGTATTCATGAATGACTGATTTATTTCACTTAAAGAGTATGCTTTGAAGGTGCATCCATTTAACTACAAATGTCTTTAGTTTATCCTTTTTTATGGCAGAGTAGTAAGCCATTGTGTAGAAAAACCACATCTTCTTTAGCCATTCATTGGTTGTTGGGCATTTAGGTTGTTTCCAAGCCTTAGCTATTACAAATAGTGTTGCTATGAACGTGGCTGTGCATATATCACTGTTGTATGATGATTTTAATTCTTCTGGGAAGGTACCAAACAAATGAATAGCTGGGTCAAATGGAACCTCTAGTTGTAGTTTTCTGAGGAATCTCCACACTGATTTCCACAGTGGTTGGACCAATCTACATTCCCACCAACAGTGGAGGAGGGTTCCTTTTTCCCTGCTGCCCTGCCAGCATTTGTTACTGGTTGCTTTCTTGGTAATAGCTGTTCTTTCTGGAGTGAGATGGAATCTTAGCGTTGTTTTGATTTGCGTCTCTCAAATGAATGATGATGTTGAACACTTTTTCATATATTTATTTCATGTTTTTATTTCTTCATCTGAGAAATGTTTATTCATTTCAGATGCCCATTTTTGGATAGGATGTTTAAATTTGGGGGGTTGGTTTTCTTTTGAGTTCTTCATAAAGTCTAGATGTTAGGTTAGGCCTTTGTCTGAGGGACAGCTGGCAAATATTTTTTCCCACTCTGGGTTTTCACCGTGCTGTATTAATGATTGCTTTTGGTGTACAAAAGCCTTTTAATAGGGTGAGGTCCCAAGCACTGATTCTTTGTATTATATCCCATGTAGTCTGGGTTCTGTTCATAAATTTTTTTCCTACTGCTATCTCTTCGAGAGTTCTTCCTGTTCTATTCTCCAGTAGATTTATTGTTTCTATTTTAATGTTTAGATCTTTGATCCACTTTGACTTTAGCTTAGTAGATGGTGAGAGGCATGTATCTAATTTTAGTTTTTGGCATGTGGTAAGCCAGTTTTTTCCAGCACCATTTGTTAAAGAGGCCTTGTTTCTTCCAGTGGGGATGTTTGGCTCCTTATCAAATACTTGAATTTGAATAAGTCATTGAAATACTCTCATAATTAAATGATTTTAAAGTCTATGTCCTCATGATTTTCTTTTATGAAATGGTAACACATATCAAGTGAGGACTCTCCTTTCCTCATGATTTCTTTAGTGTCCAGAAATTTTAGTGTATAACAAACTTCTATTTACAAAATAAGGGGGTCATAATACCTTTATTCTACACCTTACTGATTTCAGTATGCTGGATATTGTGTACATTTTTATATAAGTTCTCTTAGATTTTTATGCTCATTTTTCAATTTCCTGATTGTTATAAGTTCCTTATTAATATTAAGATTGTAATCACTTACTATTACTGTTAATTTCTTTCTGCATATGTTTGACTAGGATGCATATTAGTAGGGTAAATCTTAACAGCAGGATTGCTAATTCAAAGAGTATGATGCGGGGCTGGGGCTTTAGCTCAGTGGGTTGAGTGCTTGCTTAGCAAGCACAAGGCCCTGAGTTCGATCCCCAATACCAAAAAAAAATAAAAAAAAAAGACACCCCCAAAAACAAAGAGTATGATGCATTCGGTAGTGGTTTTTTTTTTTTTTTTTTTTTTTTTTTTTTTTTTTTTTTTTTTTTTTTTTTTTTTTTTTTTTTTTTTTTTTTTTTTTTTTTTTTTTTTTTTTTGCTATGTTTCCCAGACTTGCCTCAAACTCCTAGGTTCAAGCAGGCCTCTTGTCTCAGTTTCCTGAGTATCTGGTACAACAAGTATACAATACTACATCTGGCCTTACATTTGTAATTTTGGTTGTCTTTGACATCTAAAGATTTCTACTGCTCTGGCCATGTTCATCAAAATAAAAAATGGGTATTTCTTACTTTTTTTTGCTTTTTATACCACTTTATTCCAACCTGAGCACCTCATTAGAAAACTAAACACTGGTGAACTGTTTTCCTTGCTAATTCTGAGTTAGTGGAAAATGTATAAGAGGTCTGCTAGGAGTTCCACACTTAAGTAGATTAAATCATCTGACGCATGGTAGATTTCATATAATGAAAACACCTAAAAATTAGTGCAATATACTGAACTTATCAAAATAAAATGGACTTTGAAAAACAAGGCTGCAAGATTGTTACTAACATTGCAGTATTTATGTTACAAATTATAGGTATATTGCTTATTGTGGTTCTAGCCATGTGGCAACCGAAGCCCCATGTTTTCAAAGGGTGAGAGAAAGAATTTGCTGTTTTAGTAACTGTACATTTAATATACTTTTAAGCAACTTAAATATTACAGAAAAATAAACATACATGGAGACTACAATGCAGTACCCTACTTACAGTACAGCTGAAGATCCAATTTAAAATAGTCAAGTTTGAACACACATAATTGTTAGTTAGAACTCCTCTGAAGGAACACTATTCATTAAAATGATTAACTTTCATATTCCTGAATAAGGTGGGGTTACATTTGACTTCTTTACCCCATTTAGAAAAATAACAGGACTGGCTATAACTTAGATACCACTAATATTGCTTTTCTTCCTTGAGATAGGGACTGTTTTCTTGTGGTTAACTTATTAAAATGTGGAATGTACACTTTAAATAACAGAAGAAAGTTTACCTGAATACTGTAGCTAAGCATAAATATCTTTATAATCTCTTCCTAAAATTGTTTTTCAGAAAGCCCAAATTATTAATTTCTAATTTTTCCATAGATGACTGCTGTCCCAATTTGGAGAAACTGGGTGGTGAACCGCAGGCCCAGAGAGTCATTTATCTTTATCCCTACTGATGAGAAATTCCCTCTAACTTTCTAGTGAAACAAATACACACATCTCATTTTCCCTTTCTATTGCTGACACATTTGTCAGAGAGACACATGCGTGTTATTAAAAGTTAAGTTCAAAACACTTAAAATAATTCTGTATTAGAAACTTGACTCTATCATAAGTCTCTTCTTTTTGGCAGTCATACAGGGCTGTTGAAATGCTCCAATTCCACTGTTACTAACATTTAGGAAGCGGAATATTCCAGCTAGTTCAAATGGGGGGTTTAGTCACTGCAACACTGACTTCTGGTTGGTTGTGTAGGTTCAGTAAGGTCTACTCCTCTTCCTCTAGCAGAATTTGCTCCTAGATTCTGTGGTTCTTTCTTTGGCCACTTTTTGCTATTGCCATGAATATTTTATTTACATTCATTGACGTTTTAGCTGATATTTCCATGAATAATAAACTGTTGTCATCTGTATAGGACTGCGCTTCCTGGAAATCTACAGCTCTTTTATTTGCTAGATCAGCCTTGTTTCCTGATAAAGCTATTACAGTGTTAGGACTTGCTTGCCTCTGAAGTTGTTTAACCCAGTTTTTTGCTCTTGCAAAAGATTCCTCGTTTGGTAAGAATGAATGATATCATATACAACTATGGCTGCTTGTGCTCCTCTGTAATCCATGGGTGCCAGGCTGTGGTATCATTCTTGACTAGCTGTATCCCGTATGTCACACTTTACTGTTGTGTCATTGAGGTACACAGTCTGGGTTAGAAAGGCAGCCCCCATGGTACTCTCTTGAAATTCATGAAACTGGCGTTTCACAATATGAATCACTAGGCTTGATTTGCCAACACCCGACTCTGCCAGAATTACTGGTTCGAACTGGCATATTTTATTTCCAGTATTTGGCCCATTAGGTCTTGTTGCTCTTTGATTAGCCATGTCCAAATTTGAAAGAAGTCCCTAATTTCAAACTCCTAAATGAATTTCCAGGATGTAAGGTGTCAATTTTTTTTTCTTTCTGGAAATAAAGAAATCTGAGGATGCACCACGCAGAGCCGTGAGGGCCGCAGCTTCCGGGCAGCAAGGCCAAGGCGTGGTCTGAATAACGACTGAGCCTGTGGCTGTGGCTGCATCTCCTCTTCACGCCGCTCCCCTCACATTCAAAATGATATAGTATAAGTCTGTTTTGCAGCTGCCTTTTTTCTCATTACAGATTTCTCTGTTGCAAATATAGGTATTTACTATTTTGTTGTCCGTTTAACTGCTTTTATTTAGAAGAACCGTTTTTCAGTTGACCTACTATTAGATCTTTTGCTTCTGTGTTTCAAAATGTTACTTTCTTCAAACTCTGCATTAGATATTTCCTTTCTCCCTGCATTCCTTCTTAGAACTCTTTTATGTAACACTTTCTTTATTGTGACATTCTGTCTTTCGAGTATACGATCTATGTATTGTCCATATTCTACCTTCCAAAGGATTTTGTCCAGATGAGAAGAATGTTACCCACCTCTTTATCTCTTTAGTCTCTGATATTCCTTTCTCAATGCCATTGTACTGAGTAGGAAGTCAGTAGTGATGTTTTAATATGTATTTCTAGCTGGGTATGGTGGCGCAAACCTGTAATCGCAGCACTTGGGAGTCTGAGGCAGGAGGATTGTGGAGCATTCAAGGCTAGTTTGGGCTCTATAGTGAGTTCAAGGCCAGCCTGAACTACATAGCAAGACCCTGTCTGTAAAACAACTCTCCCCCCTTCCCCGAAACAAAACAAAATAAAAAGTGCTAAAGTGTGAATTCAATTTCTAGCCATTTAGTTGTGATGTTGGTGTGAGATGTTTAATCTTTTAAAAGAGTTATGTGATGCATTTGTAAAATGGAGGTAAAGGTGATCTCTCTATGTCCTGGGCTATATAGTGAGTTTAGGGCAGCCTGAACTACATAGCAAGATACTGTCTTATAAACAACCACTACCACCGCCAAACAAAACAAAATAAAAATTACTAAAGTGTGAATTCAGTTTCTAGCCATTTAGTTTGTGATGTTAGGGTGAGATGTTTAATCTGCTAAAAGATGTATGACGCATATATAAAATGGAGGTAAAGGTGATCTCTCTTTAATAAGATTGCTGATTAGATTAAATGGGGTAAGACATATAAAACAGTCTAGCTTTTAGTAAATATTTAATAAAATATTAGTAATTATTCTTAGCATGGAAGCAAATGATAACTTGATATCATTATATTTATTAAATAAATTATCATGATAATTTTTCTTATTCAGGAATATAATATATTATTCTTTGTACCAGGTTTTCAAACGTAAAATGTGTTTGTTTTTAAATAAATTTTATTGGACTGCCTCCTGGAATATAATTTACCATAGCATGGGGATTTTTTAAAGTGTGCACGAATAATAATTGAGTATACATCTTTTGGTTTTTTAGTGCTCTGTTAAAATTGTTCATGAGAGGGTGGGTAAAAAGAATTAAGATATATACGTGTACTAACTTCCCACAATGAGTGTAATCATCATGTACTGCAAACATGTACTAATTAAATAAAAACTAAAATTATTACATGTCCACGATTTATTTATTTATTTTTTTAATCCTACATGTCATTAAGTAGCAGGTGAAAATTAGGCTGTGGATATGAACATGGAAGCTCTCAGGAAAGGAGACTCAAATAGTCAATAAATAGACATGATGGTAATTTTATGTATCAGTTTAAAATGTACTATAGGATGTCGGCTATTTGGTGATACTTTATTTCAAGTATATTTCAGAGTATATTCCATTTAGATGATCAACTGATTGGATGAGGCTGTACAGATTATACATTGCCCAACACAATGTGAGTGGGCCTCATGCAATCAGTTGAAGACCTGGACTGAACAAAAAAACTGAACTTTCCTTCAACAAGAAGAATTCTAAGCAGACTACTTTGATTTTATGTGCAGTGTCTCTGCTCTTCCTGCCTGATGACTTTCAGACGGGAACACTATTTGTCCCTCAATCACCATCCTGTCATCGAACCCTGTAGATTGGCTTTGACAGCCTCTACAATTGTATGAGACAATTCTGTGTAAGTCGTCTGATAGGTGTCTGTCTCTCTGTGTCTCTGTCATCTCTCTCTCATATCTCTCTGTCTTTTTTTCTGTCCCTTCTTTCTTCTCTCTCTCTCCCATTGGGTATGTTTTCTGGAGAACCCTGGTTTAAAAGATGAAAATGTCTTCATCAGTAGTAGTCAGAGAGATGCCAGTTAAAAACTGTATGAGACTCCATTTCATACTATTCAATTAGGAAAAAATCAAATTGTCTCAAGACACTAAGAGAGGAGGTGGAGAAATAGAGACACTGTCGTAATACTATTTAAATTGGTATAGTCACTTTGTAGAGAGTAGTCTGACAATATTTTATTATAGTTAAAGATGGGCAAATAATATGATCCAGGCGTTTCAACTCTAGATTAAAACTATTAGATTTCACATCAAAGTAAGGTAACACTGTGGAATTATTATTTATTGAAATTTAGTTTTCTATTAATATTATTCTCATGAAAATTCTTTCATAGACTGTACATGAATCTATATTCATAAAATATAGAATAATAGAATGTTGTTTTTTAGTGATATCTTGAAAAATGCTTATTTAACCAAAGCGTTTAATTGTGTGTCTGTGTGTGTGTGTCTGTGTGTCTGTGTCTGTGTCCCTGGCTTGGTGGGCTCACAATTTCTCTTTTACACAAAGACTTCTATAGGGTACTTAGTAAAATTAATCTTGAAATGAAGATTATTTAATTAAATACATCAAAAATTTTAGTTGCCATGTTCAGTATGAAATTCCATTAGTGAAGAATATAGACGTATTTTCATTTGGTTTTTGGTGCTAAGGCTATTTAGTCAATAACCTGATAGAAAAATTGTCTAAGGAATAATACTTGAGTGTCAGGAGGATGTGCACACTATTAAATAATCCATATTATGTGAGAAGGCAATTTACCAGTTTGTCAAAGGTGAAGGAGACAATAGATCATACCAGTGCGTTTATATAATTAGAAATTTTAAGTTTAGTGCTTTGACCACTTGCATTCCATTACTGTATTTAAATAAGTAGTGACCTTTCAGTTAGTAAGATCTTATATCTTAATGCTAGTTGGACAGAGTCTTCTGTTTTATTAAAAACAAGTCTTCATCTCAACCTTTTACTTGATTTCTTTAGGTGAAAATCTAAGACTTTTCAAATACTTCATATTTATAGCTTTAATTTTTTAAAAAACTTGGGTGGTTGCATTCATTTTGTTAAGAAAGCCATTTTGGGGGCCAAGGGTGTAGCTCATTTGTTGAGCACTTGCATAACATGTGTAATCCCCAGCAGCATCACCACCTCCCCAGAAAGAAAAAGCCACTATAAAAGTGTATGTAAATGCAAGTGGGTATGCAGGATGGGATTACTATAAAAGCTGTTTTTTTATGAGAAAAATATTTTACAATAATATCAGTATTCATCAATTGTATTACTATTAATTGATACTATCTATTCCTATTACAATATAATACAAGACTTCCTTACCTTAAATAGTTAGCAACATCTTCAGATATCTGTTTATCTAATTTAGCACACATAGAAATTCCAAATGTCTATGTCATTGTTTTACAGGTCATAAAGCTTGGCATGGTTTATCATCTGCTGTAAATTGTTTTCTTTTTCCCTTTTTTTATTGGTGCATGTTTGTAGTACGTAATGATTGCATTCTTTGTGGGAAGAGATTACATGTAGAAGACCCATTTTAATTGTTTTTTATCCTTCCCCTTTCCTCCATCTCTTGGGACCTCTTCTTGTGTGTGTGTGTGTGTGTGTGTGTGTGTGTGTGTGTGTGTGTGTGTGTTTGCTGCATGTTTGTAGTACATGGTGATCACATTCCTTGTAGGAACTTGGTACATGTACATAATACATCATAATTCCCTGCCCCCTGTTTTTTCTCATTTACCTGCTCTCTCTGTCTCATAATTCCCTTTCCATATGCTAAAATCTATCTTAGTATTTCCTATTATCTGTTTTAGTTTGCTCTGTATTCATATGTTGAGTTTCTCATATAAGAGAAACCATGTAATATTTAAGCTTGCATGTCTGATTTATTTCGTTTACCATTATGGTTTCAATATGCATCCATTTTCCTACAGATGACTCAAGTTTATCCTCCTTTATTGCAGAATAGTGCTCCATCATGTATAAATACCATATTTTCTTTATTCATTCATCTATTGGTGGACATATAGGCCACTTCCAAGATTCAGTTGTTATGAATTGTGCTGCTATAAACATGGTTATGCATGTATTACTAATATGATGTCCTTAACTCTATCAGGAAGATACCTAGAAGAGGAACATTTCTTTCAAATTGAAATTATTTATTTATTTTTGGTGCTGAGGATTGAATTCAGGGCCTTGTGTTTGCAAAGCAAGCACTCTTAACTACTGAGCTAAATTCCCAGCCCCTCAATTGGAATTTTTAGTTGTAATGTTTTGAGGAATCTCCAAACAGGTTTCCACAGTGATTGTGCCAATTTATACTTCCACCGAAAATGAAGAAGGATTCTCCTCCAACCCCACAGCCTAGCCAGCATTTTTTATTATTTGATTTCTTTAGAATAGCAGTTCTTTCTGGAGTGAGGTGGAATCTCAGTATTGTTTTAATTTGCATTTCTCAAATGACCAGCAATATCGAACATTTTTTCATGTGTTTATTGGCCATTTGTACTTCTTGTAAGAAGTGTCTGTTCATTTCAGTTGCCCATTTTATGACTGGGTCTCTTAATTTTGGATGTCCAATTATTTTGAGTTCTGTATATTTTTTAGATATTAGTCCTTTGTCTGAGGAATAGCTGGCAAAATTTTTCCTACTCTGTAGGTTGTCTCTTCACTCTGTTGTTGGTTGTTTCTGTTGTTGTGTAGAAGCTTTTTAATTTGTTATGATCTCATTTGTTGACTCTTGGTATTTCTTGCACATCTTGGTTTCAGATAGACCTTGCCTATACCTTATGTCTTCAAAAGTTTTACCTATTTTTTCTTCTATCAGATTGTGTTTCTGTTGTAATATATAAATCTTTGATTTATTTTGACTTTAGTTTAGCACCTGATGAGTGATAGGGGTCTAGGTTCAATCTTCAGCACGTGAATGTATAGTATTCCCAGCAAAATTTGTTAACTGGACTATCATTCTTCCTGTGAACGTTTGTCCTTTTGTCAATGATCAGGCAGCTGAGTGTGCCTGCAGTTGTTTCTGCATCCTCTATTCTGTTTCATTGATTTACAGGTCTGGTTTGTTTCTTTTTTACCAATACCATGGTGTTTTGTCACTCCAGCTTTGTAATATCACTTGAAGTCTAGGATTGTGATGCCCCCGCCTTGCTTTTGTTGCCCAGGATTGCTTTTGTTATTTAGGTCTCGCCTTGTTCCATCTGAATTTTAGGATTGTTATTGATAGTGTGATTGGGATTACATTAAACCTCTGTTAGCAGTTTTGGAGGTATTGTCACTTTGAGTATTTTGTTTCTACCTATGCAGGAACGGGATATTGTTCCATTTTCTGATGTCCTCTTTGATCTTCTTCAGAGTACTCTAGTTTTCACTGTCAGGGTCTCTCATTTCTTTGGTGGGGTGAATATTTCATTTTTATTGATGCTATTGAGAAATGTATTATTTTCCTAATTTCTCTCTTGGTGAGTTTATTATTGGTGTAGAGGAACTGTATTCATTTTGAGTGTTGACTTTGTATCCTGCTGTGCTACTGAATTTGGTTATTAATTCCAGGAGTCTTTTTGCTACAATTTTTTGGGTCTTCTATGTAGTGGATCATGCCATCTGCAAATAATGATTAACTTCTTTCTTTCCTATCTATATCCCTTTTATTTCTTCCTCTTGCCTGACTCCTCTGGCTAATTTTTTGAGTACTGTGTTGAACAGGCATGGTGATAGTGGACATCCTTCTCTTCTTGATTTCAAAGGGAAAGCTTTCAGCTTCTCCCCATTTAGTATGATGTTGGCTGTTTGTTTACCATAAACAACTTTTGTTAGATTGAGATAAGATCCTTCTATATTTATTTTCTTCAGGGTTTTTATCATGAATGGATGTGGATTTTGTCATAGGTCCTTTCTGCATTTATTGAGATGATCATGCGATTTTTATCCTAGCTTCTGTTTATTTGTTCTGTTACATTTATTGCTTGTTAGACCATCCCTGCATCCCTTGAATGAATCCTGCTTGGTCGTGATGTATGATCTTTTTGATGATTTGTTGCATTCTTTTTGCCAGTGTATTACTGAACGTTTTTGCATCTGTGTTCTTTAAAGAGTTGACCTGTGGTTCTGTTTTTTTGGTTGAGTCTTTATATGGGTAATGGTAACTTCCAAGAATGACTTTGGTTATACCTATATTCCTTCCCTTTTGATTTTAATAAAGCATTTGAAGACTATTGGCATTAGATTTTCTCTAAAGTTCTTGTATAATTCAGTAATGAATCCTCTGAACTGGGGTTTTCTTAGTTGATTTTTAAAAATCACTTCTTAATTTTTATTGTTGATACGGACTATCCATAATTTTTATGTCTTCTTGCTTTACCTTTTAATTCACATATATCTAGGAATCCAAACATTTCTTCTGAATTCTCCATTTTATTAGAGTACAAGTTCTCAAAATAGTTCAAAATCATCTTCTGGATTTCAGCAGAATGTTACTATTTTGTCTTTTTCATTTCTAACTGAAGTGATTTGTTTTTCCTTTTGTTTTTTGATAAGATTGACTGGAGTTTTGTCCATTTTGTTTATTCTTTCAAAGAACCAACTAATCAATTTATTGGTTCTTTATATTTTTTGTCTCAGTTTCATTAATTTCTGCTGATCTTTACAATTTCCTTCTTTTTTTCGGGAGTTGTGGGGATCTAATTCAGGGCCTTGTACTTGATAGGCAAGTACTCTAACACTGAGCTAAAGCCCCAACCCCTATAATTTCCTTCCTTATACTATCTGTGGATTTGCATTGTTCTTGATTTTCTATTACTTTGAGGTACATCATTAGGTTATTTGTGTTTGTGCTAATTTTCTGATGTATACATTCCCAGGTATAAACTTGCTTCTTAGAACTATATTCATTGTGTCCAATAGGTTCCAGTATATTGTACTCATTTAAATGATCCTAAGAACTGTCTTAATTTTTCCTTGATTTCTCCTGTGACCCATTGATCTTTCAAGAGGGTATTGTTTAATTTCCTTATGTTTGCATAGTTTTTGTGGTTTAATTTGCCATTAATGTCTAGTTTCTTTGAACTATCATCTGATAATATGCAGGGGACAATTCCAATTCTTTCGCGTTTGCTTAAGCATGTGACCTATTTTGGAGAAAGTCCCATGTTCAGCTAATATGGTGTGCTTTCTTATTGGGTGAAACCCTCTCTAGATATATATTAAGTCAATTTAGTTAAATATGTGATTCACTTTTGATATTTCTTTGTTGATTTTTTTCATCCAGTTGGTGTACTTGGGGCAGTAGGGTATTGTGGTGTTTGTCTGATTTTTTTTTTTTTAGGTTAATTAGTGTTTGTTTAATAAAGTTGGGTATGCCAGTGTTAGGTGTATTTGTGAATAGTTATAGTTGTTATTGCTTTCCGTTAAATTCTTCCCTTACCCTATTGATATACAAATCAATGAAAAAGAACAGGAAGCAGATTCACAATCATGAAAGCAACATTTTTACAACAAATTTAAAAAATTATATTAATCAGGGTTTAAAGAAAATTACAACAGACTCATGAGAAGTACAATTTGTTGTAGTATAGTATCAAATTTCTATATACATTTTATACCTCAGCAGGGAAAAAATAACTGATTCCAATGACATTCATTTTGTTTCCATCTGTGATAGTCATGGATGCTGTTCTTTTTCTTGGACTGCTGAAAATGAGCTGAGGAAAAAAAGCTCTTTGAACATAATTTTAATTTCTACAACATTTTTTATTTGGTTTGTGGGCTGTTGGAATTGTAATTTTTAATTGTCTTCTAAAAATGGATAATTAACATGGTGGTGTCTGGTTTCAACGGAACAAGGTAGATATTTCATTTGCTCTTGGGTCAACTGACTTACAGTCTCTCTCTCCCTCTTTCTCTTTCTCTTTCTCTCTCTCTCCCCCCCATCTCTCTGTCTCATACACACACATACACAACACACACAAATTTCTGAATCAAGTCAACTTCTTAACTTGATTCAACTGATTATGCTTAATACCCAAAATTCATACTATTGTATTACAGATTTGTTTTCCTATCAATAAATTTTCAGTTCCACTTAACATAAGGCTTGCAGAAGTGTTTTATTTTTTTTTAAACTTTATTTTAATGATACATTTTCAATATACATATTGATAACATTCATCATTGGGGATTTGTACCTGTACATGATATACCTTGTTGCTTCTTTTTTTCCCGTTCCCCTCCCCTTACCCCCTCTTCCCTCCCTATTTACAAAAGCTTTGTTTCCATTTTTTCCTTCCATTTCTTATTTCTCTTGTCCCTCTGTTCCTTTCTCCCTCCCTTGTTCCCTTTCCCATTTGGACACTTTCTTCCCTTTCCCAATATAATACATTTTAGTCTTTATTTACACTTCAGTTTCTCACACCAGAGAAACAATGTGGTATTTAAACGTGTGTGTCCAATTTATTTCACTTAGGAGTATAGTCTCAAGATGCATCCATTTACCCAGGAATATCTCAAGCTTATCATTCTTTATGGCAGAGTAGTATTCCATTGTATAGAAATACCACATTTTCTTTATCCATTCTGCTGTTGATGGGCATTTGGGCTGCTTCCACGATTTAGCTATTACAAACTGTGCTACTATAAACATGGGTGTGCATATATCCCTGCGGTATAATGATTTTAATTCTTTTGGGAAGATACCAAGAAGTGGAATAGCTGGGTCAAATGGAATCTCTAGTCCTAGTTCCCTGAGGAATCTCCACACTGATTTCCATAGTGGTTGTACCAGTGTACATTCCCACTAACAGGGGAGAAGGGTTCCCTTTTCTCCACAGCCCGTTCAGCATTTGTTATTGGCTGATTTGCTGGTAATAGCCATTCTTTGTGGAGTGAGGTGGAATCTCAGGGTTGTTTTGATTTGCATCTCTCGAATGATCTGAGAAGTGTCTATTCATTTCTGCTGCCCACTTTTGGATTGGGTCTTTAAATTTTGGGGGTCTGATTTTTTTGAGTTCTTTATATATTCGAGACGTTAGTCCTTTGTCAGAGGAATAGCTGGCAAAATTTTTTCCCATTCTGTGGGTTGTCTCTACACTTTGTTGGTAGTTTCTTTTGCTGTGCAAAAGGTTTTTAACAAGATCAGGTCCCAGTTGCTGATTCTTCGTGATATTTCCTGGGCAACTGGGGATTTGTTCATAAAGTCTTTACTTACACCTATGTCTTCAAGTGTTCGACCTATTCTATCTTCCAATAGATTTAGTGTTTCTGTTTTAATATTTAGATCTTTGATCCACTTTGATTTTAGCTTAGTGCATGGGCAACAATATAGATGTAGTTTTAACTATTGGCATGTGGAAAGCCAGTTTTTCCAGCACCATTTGTTAAAGAGACTGTCTTTCTTCCAGTGAGGTTGTTTGGCCCCTTTGTCAAAGATAAGGTGACTGAGAGTGTTTGGACCTGTTTCTTCATCTTCTAATCCATTCTATTGGTCCTGGGGTCTGTTTTTGTGTCAGTACCATGCTGTTTTTATTACAGTAGCTTTGTAGTATAGTTTTAGGTTAGGGATTGTGATGGCCCCTGCTTTGCTTTTGTTGC
Organism: Hystrix cristata; assembly: GCA_004026905.1. Classification (NCBI taxonomy): domain Eukaryota; kingdom Metazoa; phylum Chordata; class Mammalia; order Rodentia; family Hystricidae; genus Hystrix; species Hystrix cristata. Next base: position 151,046 of record PVJO010001326.1, read on the forward strand.
CCAGAATTGCTTTTGCTATTCCAGGTTTCTTTTGGTTCCAAATGAATTTTAGGGTTGTCTTCTCTAATTCTGTGAGGTATGCTATGGGTAATTTTATTGGGATAGCATTAAATCTGTATAGCAGTTTTGGGAGTATGGCCATTTTCACTGTATTTGTTCTTCCTACCCAGGAGCAAGGGATATCTTTCCATTTTCTGATATTTTCTTCAATCTCCTTTTTCAAAGTACTGTAGTTTTCATTGTATAGATCTTTTACTTCCTTCGTCAGATTGATTCCTAGGTACTTCATTGTTTTGGATGCTATTGTGAAAGGTGTTGTTTCTCTAATTTCTCTCTCGATGAGTTTCTTGTTTGTGTACAGGAATGCTATTGACTTCTGAGTGTTGACTTTGTATCCAGCTACGTTGCTGAATTTGGTTATTAAATCTAGGAGTCTTTTGGTGGAGTTTTTGGGGTCTTCTATATAGAGTACCATGTCATCTGCAAATAATGATAATTTAATTTCTTCTTTTCCTATCCTTATTCCTTTTATTTCTTTCTCTTGTCTACTTGCTCTGGCTAATGTTTCCAGAACTATATTAAATAGGAGTGGTGAGAGCGGACATCCTTGTCTTGTTCTGGATTTTTAGAGTGAAAGCTTTTAGTTTTTGACCATTTAGTGTGATGTTGGCTCTTGGTTTGTTATAGATGGCTTTAATCAGGTTGAGATAAAGACCGTCTATTCCAATTTTCTGCCTGGCTTTTTATCATGAATGGGTGGTGGACCTTGTCAAATGCCTTTTCTGCATCTATTGAGATGATCATATGGTTTTTGTCCTTGGCTCTGTTAATGCGGTGTATCACATTTATCGATTTGCGTTTGTTGATCCATCCCTGCATCCCTGGGATGAATCCTACTTGGTCATAGTGTATAATCTTCTTGATAACTTCCTGCATTCTGTTTGCCAGTATCTTATTGAGGATTTTTGCATCTATGTTCATTAATGAGATGGGCCTGTAGTTCTCTTTTTTTTGTTGGATCCTTCTCTGGCTTTGGTATCAGGGTGATGCTTGCTTCCAGGAATGAATTTGGGAGTATTCCTTCTGTTTCAATTTCATTAGAGAGTTTCAGAATTAATGGCATTAAATCGTCTGTACATTTCTTGTAGAATTCTGCAGTGAATCCATCAGGACCTGGGCTTTTCTTTGTTGGTTTTTAATTACTTCTTCAATTTCAGTGGTTGATATTGGGTTATTTAGAGTTTTTATATCTTCTTGATCCAGTTTTGGTAATTCATATGTATCTAGGAATCTGTCTATTTCTTCTGTATTTTCGATCTTATTAGAATACAGGTTCTCAAAATAGGTATTGATGATCTTCTGGATTTCTGCTGGATCTGTTGTGATTTCACCCTTTTCATTCCTAATTGTATGAATTTGAGTCTTGTCTTTCCTTTTTTTAATAAGGTTTGCTAAGGGTTTGTCAATTTTATTTAATTTTTCAAAGAACCAACTCTTTGATTCATTGATTCTTTGTATTGTTTTCTTAGTTTCAATTGCATTAATTTCAGCTCTAATCTTTATAATATTCTCCCTTGTACGGGCTTTGGGATTGAGTTGCTCTTCTTTTTCTAGAAGCTTGAGGTTCAACATTAGGTTGTTTATTTGAGCTCATTCTGTTTTTCTGATATGGGCGTTCAATACTATAAATTTTCCTCGTAGAACTGCTTTCATTGTGTCCCACAAATTTTGGTAGGTTGTATTGGCGTTATCGTTCAGTTGCAGAAACTGTCTAATTTCTTCTTTAATTTCTTCTCTGACCCACTCATTGTTCAAGAGTGTGCTATTTAATTTCCATGTGTTTATGGATTTTTGTGGTTCCTTTTGCTGTTTATTTCCAGTTTCAATGCACTGTGGTCTGATAGTATGCATGGGATAATTTCAATTCCTTTGCATTTACTTAAGCATGTTCTATGAGCTAATATGTGGTGTATTTTGGAGAAAGTCCCATGTGCAGCTGAGAAGAATGTGTATTCTGATGTTGTGGGGTGGAATACTCTGTATACGTTTACTAGGTCCATTTGTTTAAGAGTTTGGTTCAGTTCTGATATTTCCCTGTTGACTTTTTGTCGATTTGTGACGGTGGGGTATTGAAGTCCCCCATTACAATCGTATTGGTGCTTATTTGGTTTTTCATGTCTGTCAATATTTGCTGTATGTAATTAGGCGCGCTAGTATTAGGTGCATGTATATTTATGATTGTCATCTCTTCTTGCGTTGTTCCCTTTACAAGGGTGTAGTGACCTTCTTTGTCTTTCTGAATGAGTCTTGGCTTGAAATCCACTGTATCTGCAAATAGAATGGCTACCCCTGCTTTTTTCTGGGTTCCTGTCACATGAAATATTGTTTTCCATCCTTTGACTTTCAGTCTATGAAGTTCTTTTTGAATTAAATGTGTTTCTTGTATGCGGCAGATTGCTGGGTCTTGCTTCTTGACCCATTCTGCCAGTCTGCTTCTTTTAATTGGCGAGTTGAGACCATTTACATTGATAGTTATAACTGACATATGTTGACTTATTCTTGTCATATTATTTACCTGTTCTTGGCTTCCTAGTTTTCCCTTCTGTTTAATTACTTTCCTTGCCTGAAGGATTCATTCTGTTGTGATTCCTGGAGTTGTGGTCCTCATTTTCTCTTTCCAGAATGTTCTTCAGAATATTTTAGAGTGTTGGTTTGGTGGTCCTGAATCTCTTCAGGTGTTCTTTGTCATGGAAATATCTTACTTCTCCATCAATTTTGAAAGACAGTTTTGCAGGGTACATCAATCTGGGCTGGAAGTTGTTGTCTTTTAGGGCTTGAAACAAGAAGTGTTTTATTATTTGAGTATTAGGAGATAATATATTTGATGGTTTTTTGGAAAACTTTTTTCACTCCATACTTGGATGTACTTCACTGTCAAGTGCATATTTGAATTAGATTCTTGAATTGCAATGTTGATCTGCTGCTTTGTTTGTTTTAATAAAATTTGACTGAAAAAGTTCAAAAAATTTTTTTTCTGTTACTCAGTATGCAGTGATCTTCTTTTTATCTCTTCTGGCAAATTTTGGCTTGAAATCTACTTTGCAAGTAGGATAAGTATCCTGGTTCTATCCTGAGTAGCTATTCCATTCTATTGGTGGAATATTATTTTCCATCCTTTCATTTTTAATCTGCAATTTATTTTTTTATTAAATGTGTTTCTTGTATCCTGCATATTGTATTTTGTTCCTTGATCCATCTGACAATCTCTGTCTTTTGATTGGAGAATTTAAAACATTTACAATGAGAATTATTACTGAAAGATATTGCCCTATTCCTGTCATTGCATTATTTTCTTGTTGCTGATTTCCTTATTATTTCTCTTCTGCTTAACTGTTCAGTCTACCAGGTGTGTTCATTTTATTTGACTGTTTGGTTATATTGGCTTTATTGTCTCTAAGAAATTCTGTGGCATTTTTTGTAATGCTGATTTGGTGGTCATATATTTCTTGAGGTGCTCTTTGTCATGGAAATACCTGATTCATCAATTTTGAAGGAAAGTTTTTCAACATATATAGTGTGGGATATGAAATTGTTAACTTATAGGACTTTAGATACTGTGTGCTAAGCGTCCCTGGCTTTTAAGGTTAGTGTTGAGAAGTCTGCTATAATTTAATGGATTTACCCTTGTAAATGAATCATTGCTTTTCTGTAACAGCTTTTAAGATTTTCTCCTCATGGATTTCTGATTGAAACTTTTTCGTGTAGTCTCACTCTTTGCTAAACTAGTCATTCATTTTATATCATTTTGTTCAACTCGCCTAGCTTTTCAGTGGTGTCTTCTGAAAGAAAGCTCCCTGATCCTTTTGTTTATTACTTCCATTTTCTGTTTAGTTACACCTTTTTTATCCACCTAAACACTTTTTAACCTCACCTGTTACCCTTTATAATATTTCTAGTGTGTGTTTTTTTGCTGTTTTCCCTCTTAGTGCCCCCTGGATTGGCATTAGGGAAGTGAGGAGTTTTGGGAATTTTTTGTCACCTTATTTTGTCATGTTTCTATTCTTTTTGTTTGTTCATATGGTTTTTTTTTTTTTTTTGTTTGTTTGTTTCATTTTGCTTTGTGCTAAAGTTTGTGGGCCCTTAAGTAGTAGAAAGACTTTGGTGCTAGTATAACATCTCTTTAGTTATTAAGCTTTTCAGTGATGTACTTAGACCTGGCTGTGTTGCTTCTGCCCCACGATATGTCCACCTCTGTTAATTTGGGAGAGTAGGATTAAATGCACTTGGTCCAACATGCAGTTCTAGGGGAATAGACTTTAATATTGTTAATGTCACAAAGACACTCTGGGTGTTGTCCTAAAGAGAAAACCCATTAATAGCAATAATTATGTGACCCTGGCAATATCAAACAAATATGCTATAATAGTGTCATTCAAGACATACTGAACATTAACATATCATAAAACCCAATAATGTACCACCCTTAACTACAGAAAGGAAATGTACAATTATGGTGTGAACACTAAGACAGCTAAGATACTGACATACAGCTAATATATACTACATGTGATAGCTGTATCTCTAATTGGAGAAAAGAATTAAGCAATAATTAGAGTTATCTAAAGATTAATACAGCGTAATAGTTCTACTAGTAAAGATAATGGGGTTTGGAATGGGAAAATGCAGGAAGAAAAATTTGAAAATGTAAAGTGTAGGATATGAAAAGATAGAGCAAGAAGTGAGACAGAAGTTCCTAGTAGGCAGAATAGCAAGACATTTACAGAATTTATTAACAGCAACAAAAATATCAAATGAGAAATAGATAAAATAATAAAAGGGAGAAAAAATAATTTGGAAAATAAAGATTTAAAAAATTTAAGGAAAAAATTAAAAGTAGAAAGGGAGAAGAGTAAATTTTTGAAAAGAAGAAAAAGAAAGAAAAAAGAGCAAGGAAATAAGATTAAGGAAAATTTCCCAAACCTTAATAAAGCAGCAAAGAACAAAGAGAAAAGGAAGAAAAAATATTCTCTGTATTTTTGAATGTGTAGTGTCTTTCCAGATCCATAGATTAGGAGTCTGCCAATTCTTGTATTTCTCTGACCAGCCTTAAGACCCGTAGATTTTGGAGGTATATACCCCCTCATCTCAGAGGCCCGTCTGTTTATGCAGGCTGTTGCAATGTCAAAGCCAGCATATGTCCTCACTTGTGCCTGTAGATAGGAAAGGATCAGACCCCAGATCCATGCTGGATTCACATTGAGAGCTTGAGTACTCAGTGCCATGACTTTTAAACCTAGAGCAACTTAAGTCCTTCTTGGCCACTGGCCCCAGTGTGTGAGGTTTGTGTCCTTCCTGGCCTGATTTCAAATAGGGAGGTCTCTTTCCGGCTCACTTGCTGTCCTTGGCTATCTCTTGTTGGCATCTCTGATCCAGTCACTCTGGGAGGCTAACACTGGGAACCCTGAAGTGAATCTGTCCCACAGCTATTCTGAGTCCCAGATTCAAACACTTAACCCTTTCCTGGAATCGTGCCAAATACCACACACTTTTCACGGACATGGCAGGTTCCTACATTCCTGCCTGAGAAATGAATTCTGTTGCTGCCTAAGGAATGAATCCTTTTGAAGTGAAACCCTGTTCTGTCCCTGAGTATTTCAGCACCCTTTGGCTTAGTCCACCACCTTTTCTCCCCGGAGCTCCCTGGAGCCCCTTGCTGACCTTGCTTTGCAGAGTCCAGAGTCATAGAAAGTTATGATTATTTTCTTCCCTTGTCTTTATTATGGCCCTCCTATTCAATTTACCTGTAACTTTTAACTTGCCTGTCAGTTCATTCCCAATTCCTGGGGATCTACTTCTGTCTCTCTGTCTGTCTTTTTATCTGTAAGTTGTATTTTTCAGTGTCTGAGTTCCAAATCTTGGAGAGGCTGAATTGCTATTGCTCACAATTTCACCATTTTGAATTCTGTTCTAATTTAAATTAACTGAGATTTAGTAGCATTTTAAGATCACAGTTCTAAAAATCATTTGTGTAGTTATTTAAATTAATATTGCAAAAATCAGAGTATTATTTAATATGCTACCTTTTTACACATTTTCTTGTGTTCAGTGAAATTTTGGAGATAGTATGCTTCCATCTTTTATCTAAGTGTACAGAGAAGAGAAGGTATGTATTTTTTGTAGTAGAATTCTCTGTGGGGCAGGATTGTTTGTGTAAGTCCTCTATAGTGAATTTATGCATTTATTTGTGCATTTTTTCAGTTTCATTACTTATATAATTTCATAAAAATTTTCATGTCTGCATCTATTCTACATTGAGTTTATAGAATTATCTGTTTTTAGTATTCATTAATGTTTTGAAAAATGCTTTAATAGTTGCCCTTAGATTTTGTGACTTCAAGGATTTTATGTGATCCCAGTCTATTCTTTCTCTTTTTAGCGCTTTAAATTTACATCTCATAAAAATGAAAAGACATCATTTTTATTCTCATTTTGAGGGATTAGGTTTATGCCTGTGTGTATCTGTCATGTTTTACATGGACACCTAATTGATTTTGCTGTTATAAAATGTATGGAGGTTATATGTACACAGATGTTTTGGAAAAGGTGGAGCCACTGCAATCAATATGGATATCAAAGATTGTGAGAGAAATTTCCAAGTTAAGACAGTTTTCAGTGAAACTAAATTCATTCTTCCATAATACATTAGTACCTCGGTTCACAAACACCTGTGTTTGCAAACAGTTTGGTTTGCAAGCAAAACTGTTGACAAACTCTGTGTCAGGTGACAAACACAACCACAGCCATTTTCTCTAAACAAATACAAACACGGCCATCTTCCCAAAATTTGTAAAATAAATTTAAGTTCATAAGCCGAGGCACCACTATAATATTAAAAATAACTATCACTTTTCCTTATCAATTATGTAAAGCATTTATAAACTTATATGTCATTGTTTTTGGGAAATTGTAATTTTTCTTGTTTCTATAAATAATGATGGTCTTCTATTACAATTGGAATCTTCGTACATTCATATTGAGAGTTCTTGGTTTTTATATCCAAGTATATAGAAACTTCTCCATAAGCAAATAAGCTAGTCATTTTTTCAGATATCAGTCCGTGAATTAGTTATTTTAATATGGAGTACATTATTCTTTACATGTTAGATTATTGAGTTTTTAAAAGAATTTGTTCTCAGAGCTTATCCTGACTTAGAGTCCTGTTTACTACCATGCAATAAACAGAAGAGTATAAAGTTGCTTTATAAATGGTCAGATAAATAGTATGCCTGATTAGATAGTGCATTTTGCAGATAGTAAGAAAATCACCTTACAACTATGGTAACAGGGAAATTAGATACAGGCAAATTAAGAGTATAATCAAGTACCCTTCTCTTCAGGAGTTCAAGTGAGGTTAAACTTTAACATTAATACAAAATTTAAAATGTTTATATGTATTTGAATGGATATAGTCTCAATAAGTTAACAATTCTTTTTTCCCCCCTCTAACTGAACCTGTATCTTCAGGTCTCAAGATAATACTCTCAATATAAGGAAAGTCTTATATTTTCTGTTTCTGCTCAGCAAGGTCTTCAGTGTCTCTTGTAGTTTTTTCAAGACATTTTCATTTTTCCACCAATTGATAGCCATTAGCTTCTCCAGATAAATTTGTTTATCTGTGGTATTGTATTTATTTGCAGTTCCTTTTGTCAGGGTAATTGAAAAAAAATTCCTGCAGTGTTGAGCTAGTATATTTCAGTAGCACATTTGGATTTTTCCCACTGGAAAATAGATAGCAGCTCTTGAAAAGCAGCTCTTCCTTACGTTTGGTTGTATTCTTTGGGCATCTTCCCTTTTGAGAGTTTGGGTCTCTTAATTCAGGAACTCCTACACTGAAAACACAGTGTATTTTCCCATGAATACTTGCCTTCGTTTGTCTACTGGTAGGGTTTTCAGAGAAAATATATAATGCCCAATGAATTTATTTTCAGATAATGAATACCTTTTAGTATGTTCCCTGAATTTTAACTTTAACTTGACAGTCTGCTTTTATTTTATTTATTAGTTATTTTTACTAAATCTTTCAACCTATTTCCTTAGCTCATTCCTCACTAAACTTTGAACCTTGGAAAAGAAGAGTACCTGATTTTACTCTTATTTACCTGTATTTAATTTCCCTGTTACCATAGTTATCCGGTGATTTTTTTTTTGTTTTTTTTTTTTACTAACTGAAAAATGTACTGTCTAATCAGGTATACTCTTTATCTGAGCATTTATAAAGCAACTTTACCCTGTTCTGTTTATTAAATTCATTGAAAAGAATCATATTCCAGTGAATACTTGGAAATCTCATCTTAATTACAAAAATTTTACCTCCCCTTCTCATACTTTTTCTTCCTCTTACTTTTCCAGCTCCAACTATAATTATCTAGCATTAATAGCAAATGTTTGCTTTATAGTTAAATTATTTGAAACATTTACTTGTCAGAGGTTAAATCAGGTTGTTGTTTGAATGCGTAATTAAATGCAGCCTGATATACTCTTGTATTTATATGTGCTATAATCCCATTTTCTTATCATTCTGTATAATTTTATTATCTTCAAGGGTGGCATTTCAAAAGCATTTTGATTTTGTGGAAAAGAAGTCTAGTAATCTACTGGTGTATGATGTGAAATTGTCCAAAGCTGCAGTTGAAACTGAATACTACATTTCAGTATAACATCAGCATTGTGGTCAGAAATTCTACCCAATATTAGATAAAATAAAGTTCATCGCCTACTGAATTTGCATTTGATGTAAGGATTAATGTTGTACTGCTTGGCCTAATAGGTACTCAATGTTTATTTGTTAATGAGTGTTTTAGGTCATACTCATGATACAATTTTTAAAAACAATATGATGGAAGACTCATTTTCTATAGCTAAAGCGTTATTCCTACAATATACTACTTGGTTCTTTTAAATCATTTAAGTTTGTGTGCTTATGCAGAACAAGTATAGCATAATTAATCCTTATATCTAGGAATTACGCATCTCCTAGTTTTTATTGATTCATTGACTAAATGATTCTTTTACAAGTTCTTTATGTACTCATAGCTTGAAGTATAGATGAATAAAACATGTCCTCTGTTCTTTGAGGGAAAATCAGCTTCTTCTGTAAACAATGGTTAACATTAGAGTGGATTTACACAGGAGTTACATGGGCACATGAATCAAATTGGGGGAAGGAAAATTTAAGGACAAGTGGTAGCTGAATAAGAAAATTACTGTCTGCCATAGAGTTACAAGGTATCCATGGATATATATGATGAATGTTTAAATTTTAAAAATTTATTACAGTGAAAGCCACATTGCTGTGAATCCACTTTAAAATATTATTACCTCTTGACCCTGCTTTAAACACAGTGACCACAGGGTTCTTGTCACTTTCTGAAGCAGTTCTGGAAATCCTCTTTCCTGTCTTCGTGAGGAGATATGTGATCAATTGATCATTTGATCTGTCTAACTGTCTGGTGAATGCCTCCCAGTGCTATCCGAGGAAAAGACAAGTTTGTAAAAATACTATGGTGTGTCTTCATCTATCTCATTAACCAGATCTGGCACTGTGCAAGTTCTGGTTCTTCCCCAAAGTTTAAATGACTGTGAAACGTAAAAATTTTGAATTGATTCATGATAGTGATGCAGCCACAGCAGTGAACTTCAGACAGGAAAGCAGACATCTAGAACTGCTTCAGGAAGTAGAAAGGATAATTGGATAAGTATGTTTGAAGCAGGGGGGAGAATTTGGAGGGGAAATTGATAACAGTGTGTCTTTTACTGTAATAAATTTTTCACCAGATATTTCCGTCACACCTTCTACATCTGTTGAAATGCAGGAAAACTGAATATGGAGAAGCAACAGGAGAAATTTCTTCCTCTACATTTAAAAGTATTCAATGGTTTCTGTTGCAAAATCTTGACTTTGTTTTATAAGTCCTCCTGTGTAAAGTCCCTTTCTATACATCTTGAGTCTGATTATCTACCAAGTTGAAGGTAATTCTTTTTACTCTTTGAATGGAGTGTATCTGTAGGCTGTCTTCTCTAAACTCTTGCACACAATGTTTCCTATGCTAAGAGGAATCCTCACTTGCTGTAGTCTATTCATTGGCTGTATTTACAATTTGTCATCTTTTTTTGTGGTGGTGGGCTGTGGTTTGGTATGCTGGGGATTGAACTTGGGGCCTTGTGCTTGCTGGGCAAGCGCTCTACCACTTGGGCTAAATCCTCAACCCCCAGATTTATATATATATCATATATACATATATATATATATATACTTGTATATATATCATATATACATATACATACAAGTATATATATATCATAGATACATATATACTTGTATATATATATCATATACATATGTTATTTATATATATACACATACATATATGTATGTATGTATATATTCCCACATATGTTTTATTTAATTCTTGTGTTAGTCATGGGGTAAGTATTGTATGAAATTAAAAATGGACGTAATTTGTCCTTCTTTGCAGTGTGCCATCTTTTATCTAGAATTTATTTTGAAGAGAAAATAATTCAAATAAAAGTAAAATGGGGGCTGGGGATTTAGCTCAGTGATTAGAGTGCTTGCCTTGCAAGCACAAGGGCCTGAGTTCGATCCCCGGTACCACAAAAAAAAAAAAAAAAAAAAAAGTAAAATGAAATCATCTTTGAAGAAAGTACTAAATTTACTTATATATCATATCCTATTTACGTGAGTGTATACATTTTTAATAAAATTGGCCTTAATATACTGTCTACTTATGTGAAATATAAACCAGATGTTACTATGAAGTAATTTCAAACTCCTTTTTTTATTACTGAAATACTGTTTTTGTAATATATAGATACTTTGAAATTTCAGTGGTTAAGATTTTTAATGAACCTGTTAATTTAATTTTAGTTGCTTTTATTATTTATTTATGAAATATAAACTTCATAAACATTGCATAATACAAAATAATTCATAAAACTGACCTCAGAAATTTTCAAGTACATAATGATTACATTCATAGTGAAGAGTTGGTATATGTGCATAGCATATCTTAAACTTTTAAAGTTCAAACAAAGGGGCTTTTGACAGTTCTTACCCTGTGTACTACTGTATTTTGGTTGAGTATGGTGGCACACACATGAAATTTCAACTACTTGGGAGGATATGGTGGGAGGGTGGGCATTTCAAGGGAAAAAAAAAGTTAACCATGTAGTTTCAGGCACAGGCTAGAAGTAGGTTCCTTTTCCTGTAGTGGATAGGCTTGATTTATAGAAGTGCAAATAACAGGTTGAGTAAAATGCACACATTTTATGTTGCCTTTATTTTCCCCCACTTTCAGTGGAAAAGGGCAGGGTTTTGCCAAAGGGCAAGGTTAAAGATGACAGCTTCCTATCTTGTACAAGTAATGGCATGAAAAAGTGCAGATGACAAAAAGTGTGTGTGCCTGTGCATGTGTGTGTATGTCTGTGTGTGTGTGTTTCTGTGGATTAACTAACACATTTCTTCCATGGCAAAGAGTGGTTTTAGAATCTATTAGTCTTCAAGGAACTTGGGCACTCCTCTCCCTCCTCTGGTTCTGACTGTGTACTCTGGATATTAAGCTGCCTCAGATTCTCTGAAAAGAAGTCCATAGTGTCTTAATCACCTATTTTTGAGTCTGTTTGTCTTCTGTCTGTCTGCATGTCTCTCTGTGATGCTAGGATTGAAATATGGCCTCTTGCATGCTAGGCAAGTAAGGTTCTACTGAGCTGTACCTGCAGGCCTCTAGTCTGTTTCATGTGTTCTGTCTCAAAATATCCTTGACTCTAATCTTAATATTTATTTTTGGCTAATATATACTCCTAATGTGCACCTGTGAACTCTTTAAAAACTGATTTTAAACAAATAACTAGGATTCAATTAAGTTTCTCTTCCTTGTGCTTTATTGTGACTCTTTAAATATAAAATTTTATCAGGAATGCCATAATAAGAAATAAGGGTGCCTTCCATAGAAGATACAGTAGCAAATAAAGTAGACAAACTCTGTTGGATTCCTAGAACTTATAACACAATCATACTGCATAGAAATCAAAACAGAAGTAAGTTTGTAGTACATTAGTGATAATTACTATAATAAAACTAAAGCTGAATAGGGAGATTAAAAGCTAGGAGAGAGCTCCATCTTCAGACTCAGGCTTGAGCTGGCAGGTCAGGATGCTCCTGGGGGGCGAATGCACACTGCTTGGCCTGTGCGCTGGCAGGGTGAAACTCAAATAAGGTGGAAGACATCTTGGACAGAAAGCACTGTTGCCTCTCTCTCTCATTAGTGGGTTTTTTTTTTTTTTTCTTTTTTCCCATTTCTCTTCTGATCCTAGCTATCACTTTCTGGTAAAGCCAACAATACCCACACCACTAAGGAAACTTTTAGAGACATAAAGGGTAAGGAGACGTGGGCAGGCTGCTAAAGATGTCCCAGAGAGCTGCAGTCTGACAACTGCCCCTAGACTCCATGCTTGGAGGCCAGGATCAACATAGTACTCAGCACTGATCACTGCAGACTCAGTAGGGATAATGAACATAGAATCAGGTTTTGGCCTGCACCTTCCACAGAGCAGTAGCTGTCAGAGAAATTTCACTATATGTGTATTTTGAAATTTACTATATATGTATAGTGAAATACACATATATTATATATATAATACATATATTATATATATAATATATGCGTATATGTGTATAATATATGTGTATATGTATATAATATATATGTGTATTTCACTATGCACACTAGGTATAGTGAAATACACATATATGTTATATATATAATATATGTGTATTTCACTATACACACATACACATATATGTGTATGTATATATAAATATGTGTATTTCACTATACACACATATATGTGTATGTATATATAATATATGTGTATTTCACTATATAATATATGTACATATTGGATTGATTTCTCCCTTTATTTTCTCTTTCTCTTATTCATCCTGTTAACCTGTCTGATGCATTCTCTTGTCTACCTATTCTTTCTTGTTGTTGTTTTGGTTTTTACTTTTGTTGACTCTTGCCTTGCTCATATCTCTCCTTCCTCAACCAAATGCTCTGATTTTTCCTTTCCATTTTCTCTCTCCCTTTCATTTTTTATGAGCAAATATTGTCTAGGTTCTACATGGCTTGACCCACTACTCTCACCTTTCACTCTTCCTAAACTATCTACACAAGTTTCCCAAAGTATAAGTAACATCCTATGTTAAGTTTTATATCTACTAGAACTTTCTTCATTACCTCTATACCTTTTCCTGTCCCTCATTATCCCCCCATATGCAGAGTAAAAACCACTCTACTAACAGGATATCCACTACATACAAATTCCTGGTTTATATTGGATTCTGCTTTATAACAGTGTTGACCTTGCTCTTTATGGTTAAAGATACAACATTAATATTGACCACAGTTGGTCCATTTCGTGAATGTAATTTATGCTATTGCTAATGTGCTAATGTAATGTGCTAATGTAACCTGTCATACAAGTTATAACCAGTTGTACTTTCTCACATGGTAATACTGTAATTATCTGAGGTAATAATCAGTAACATAATCCAGGATCTTGAGACAGCTACAAAAGCCAAGAAATCACATTTACCTAGAAGACACTGAACGAACAGAATTCTACTTAGAAAGCATTAATATGTGTCTTCAGGTAACCTCCCATAATCAAAAGATTAAAATCAGCAGTGAAATTAAAAGGGGAGAAATACATATAGATACAAAGAAAATGATGAGACCCAGAAGTAAAATACAACCCCAGACCCCCAGCTCACCCAGAACAAGTCCAGAGGACAACAAAATAGAGGAAACTGGAAAACACTCAACCAAACATTCAGAAATGATAGCAGCAGAAGTTAAAAAATGGATGAGGTTATAGAGAACATTAGCTTAGAAATAATTGGCCAAGTTAAGAAAGAGATGACAATCATAATGAAAGACCTGGTTAGTGAATTTAGAGTAGACACAGATAAAAAAACAGAGGAGCTTAGAAAAACAATGGAAAACTTGACCACTCAATTTAGGAAAGAATTGAAACCCATGAAACAGATTCAGATGTCCAAGAACTCAAAAACTGTCTTGAAAGTATACACAGTAGATTAAATGAAAGCAAAAACAATCTCAGAACTAGAAGACAGGACTGTAGTTCATGACCATGAGATGGAACACTTCTTAAAAATAACTAGAGACTATGAAAAATCAATACAACAACTGTAAGATGATGCAAAGAACAACATAAGATTGATCGGAGTGAAGGAAAAAGGAGACAGTGCAAAGGATCTAAGAAGATTATTGACAGATGTAATGACAGAAAACTTGCCAAGCATGAGAAGAGAACTTGACATACAGTTAAGTGAGGCATATAGAACCCCAATTACCCATGACCAAAATAAATCTAAACCAAGACATATCAAGATTCCAGGAATTCAACAGAAGAACAGAACATGGAAAATTGTTACAGAAAAAAAAAATCATCTATAAAGGTAAACCCATCAGAATCACAGCAGACTTCTCAACACAAACCCTTAAATCAAGGAGAGCCTGGAGCAAAATATTTCAAGCCTCAAAAGAAAATAATCTCCAACCCAGATTGGTGTACCCAGCTAAACTGTCTTTCAGATTCAACAGTGAAATAAGATATTTACATGGCAAATAACGACTGAAGAAATTCATGACCTCCAAACCACCTCTACAAAATATTTTAAAAGATATCCTGGGAAAGGAAAAAGGAAACTATAATTAGAAAGACACCAATAAATAATAATCCACCAGGCAAGACAAACAATTAAACTAAGGTGAAACACAGAACCGACAACAGAAAAGATCTATGACAAAAGTAAGTTAGTACATAACAGCTGTAACCATCAATGTAAATGGTCTCAACTCACCAATCAAAGAAACAGACTAGCAGAATGGATCAAAAAAAAAAAAAAGATACATCAATGTGTTGCATACAAGAGGCACATCTAACTCAAAAGGAAATTCATAGACTGAAAATCAAAGGATGGAAAACAGTATTTCATGCAACAGGAACCCAGAAAAAAAGCAGGGGTAGCTGTCCTAATCTCAAAGTGAATTTCAAACCCAAAGACATCAGGAGGGACAAAGAAGGTTACTCCATCCTTTTCAAGGGACAATTCCAAGAGGAAGAAATAACAATCATTAATATTTATGCACCAAATATCAGTGCCCCTAACTACCTAGAACAAACATTAAGGAACATGAAAGATCAAATAAATACTAATACAAATATAATGGGAGACTTCAATAGCCCACTGTCACAAATAGATCAACTAGACAAAAATTTAATAAAGAAATACCAGAACTGAATCAAATCTACAAGAAAATGGATTTAGATGTCAGTAGAGTGTGACACCCAGAACAGAATACACATTCTTCTCAGTTGCACATGGGACGTTCTCCAACATAGACCACATACTTGCTCATAAAGCATGTTTAAATAAATGTAAGGGAATTGAAATTATACAATGCATACTGTCAGACAATAGTGCATTAAAACTGGAATTCAGTAGCAACAGAAAACAAAAATACCACATAAACACATGGAAACTAAATGACATCTTTCTGAACAACACCTATTTCACAGAAGAAGTTAAAGAAGAAATAAAGCAATTAATTCAGTTTAATGCTTATGCTGATACAGCATACTGGAACCTATGGGATACAATGAAAGCAGTACTAAGATGGAAATTCATTACATTGAACTACCACATCAGGAAGACAGAAAGAGCTCAAAAAAACAATTTAATGTTGAATCTCAAACATCTAGAAGAAAAAGAAAATATCAAACCCAAAGCTCATATGAGAGAGGAAATTCTTAAGATCAGAGTTGAAATGAATGCAATCGAGACTAAGAAAACAATACAAAAAAAATCAATGAATCAAAGAGTTGGTTCTTTGAAAGAATACATAAAATAGACAAACCCCTAGCCATTCTTATCAAATAAAGGAAAGAAAAGACCGAAATCCATGGAATAAAAAATGAAATGGGTGAAGTCACAACTGACCCTATGGAAATGCAAAGGATCATCAGCACCTACTTCAAGATCCTATACTCAAACAAGAGGGAAAATACTGAAGAAAGGTACAGATTCTTGGAAATGTATGAACTACCAAAACTGAATCAAGAAGAGATAAAATTCTGAATAACCCAATATCAGCCATTGAAATTGAAGAGATAAGTACAAACCTACCAACAAAGAAAAGCCCTTATCTTGATGGTTTCACAGCCAAATTCTACAAGAAATTCAGAGATGATCTAATACCACTATTCCTCAAACTCTAATGAAATTTAAAGGAATCATTACTTACCAAATCATTCCTGGAAGCAAGTATTACCCTGATACTAAAACCAGAAAAAGATCCCACCAAAAAGTGAGCTACAGGCCAATTTCCCTAATGAACATAGATGTAAAAGTTTTCAGTAAAATACTAGCAAACAGAATGCAATGGATTATCAAGAAGATTATACACTACCACCAAGTAGGATTGATCACAGGGATGCAGGGATGGTTCAGTAGTCACAAATCAATACATGTAATACACCATATCAACAGAATCAAAGACAGAAATAACATGATCATCTCAATAGATGCAGAAAAAGCTTCTGCAAAATCCAATACCCATTCATGATAAAAACACTACGGAAATTAGGAATAGATGGTGTATCTCTAAATCTGATATAAGCCATCTATGACAAACCAACAGCCAACATCACACTAAATGGTCAGAAACTTGAAGCTTTCACACTAAAATCTGGAACAAAACAAGGCTGTCCACTATTACCACTATTACTCTGTATAATTCTAGAAATGTTAGCCAGAGCAATCAGGCAAGAGAAAGAAATAAAAGGAACAAAGATAGGAAAGGAAGAAGTTAAACTGTCACTATTTGTGGATGACAGGAAACTCTACATAGAAGACCCCAAGAATTCTACCAACAAAATTCTAGATTTAATAACTAAATTCAGTTACATAGCTGGATACAAAATCAACACCCAAAAGTCAATAGCAGTCCTGTATACCAATAACAAACTCACTGAATAAGAAATAATATAAGATATTCCTTTTGCAATTGCATCAAAAACAAATGAAACACTTAGGAATCTATCTAACAAAACAAGTAAAATATCTTCATTGAAAACTATAATACTGTAAAAAAGAAAATTGAAAAGGGTTTCAGGCAATGGAAAGATATCCCATATTCTTGGGTAGGAAGAACCAACATAGTGAAAATGGCCATACTTCCTAAATTACTATACAGATTTAATGCAATCCAATGAAAATACCCATACCATACTTCACAGAATTAGAAAAGAAAATCATGAAATTTATCTGGAACCAGAAGAGACCAAGAATAGCAAAATCAATTCTGAGCAACAGGAATAAAGCAGGGGGCATCACAGTCCCCAACTTGAAATTATATTATAAAGCTTCTGTGATAAAAACAGCATGGTATTGGCACAAAGACAGACCTGAGGATCAATGGAGCAGGCTAGAAGATGCAAAAACAACTACAAACACACTCAAATACCTCATCTTTGACAAAGGAGCCAAACACCCTCACTGGAAGAAAAATAGCCTCTTTAATAAAAGGTGCTGAAAAAATTGGCTTACCACATGCCAAAAACTAAAACTAGATACATGTCTCTCATCATGTACTAAGCTAAAATCAAAGTGTATTGAAGATCTAAACATTAAAACCAAACACTAAATCTTCTGGAGAATAAAATTGGAAGAACTCTTGATGACAAGGGGTTGGAAAGAAATTTATGAACAGAATCCATACTGCATGGGAAACAATACAAACAATTAATGCTTGGGACTACATCCTTTTAAAAAGCTTTTACACAGCTAAAGCAATTACTAATAGAGTGGGGTGAAAAACCACAGACTGGAACATAATTTTTGCCAGCTGTCCCTCAGAGAAAGGTCCAACATTTAGAGTATACAAGGAACTCAAAAAAATCAACCCCCCCAAATTTAAAGACCCTATACAAAAATGGGCATCTAAATGAATAAACATTTCTCAGATGAACAAAGAATAGCAAATAAATATATGAGAAAATGTTCAATATCATTGGTCATTCGAGAGATGCAGATCAAAACAACACTAAGAGACTATCTCACTCCAGAAAGAACAGCTATTATCAAGAAATCAACCAATAACAAGTGCTGGTGGGGCTGCGGGGAAAAAGGAACCCTCCTCCACTGTTGGGGGAAATGCAGACTGGTCCATTCGCTGTGGAAATCAGTGTGGAGATTCCTCAGAAAACTACAACTGGAGGTTTTATTTGACCCTCCTATTCCTCTGCTTGGAATCTTCCCAGAAGATTTAAAATCATACCACAGCGATATATGCACATCCATGTTCACAGCAGCACAATTTATAATAGCTAAGTCTTGGAAACAACCAAAATGTCCAATAACTAATGAATGGCTAAAGAAGATTTCGTTTTTCTACACAATGGAGTACTACGCTGCCATAAAAAGGATAAACTAGAGACATTTGTATGTAAGTGGATGTTCCTTGAGAACATACTATTAAGTGAAATAAATCAGACACTCATGAGTACACATTGAATTGTTTCTCAGATATGAGAAACTGTAAGTGTAAATAAGGACAAAGGGGTATAATACTATGTAAAAAAATGTATTCTAAAGAGAGGAGAACTAGATAGTGAAAAGAGAGAAAAAGAAGGAAGGTGGAAAGAAAAGTAAGATGAAAGGGGAAAAAATGGAAAAATGTAAATCTGTTGAAAATAGGGAAGAGTGGGTGAATGGAAGGGAGGGGAGGGGACGAGGGGGGAAAGCAAGATACATCATGTGGAGGTACAAAATAACCACGTTGATTATGATCATTATGTATAGCATGTACCAGTGTATGTTCTTGGTTAAAAAAAACCTAGGAGAAGGGTAAACGCTGTATCTAGGAATGTGGTCATCGATGGCTTAACAAACAAGGCACGTTCTGAGTCAGGACGTTTGGGGAGAGTGTTTACTAGAAGAGTAAGACTGTTTATGAAACAAAGGAAAGTTCAAAGGCTCCCTATAGCAAGTACTTGCTTAGCACATTTGAGGAAATATGAAGAGACTTCCTTGAATGAAAAGGGAGAGACTCATAGACAAAAGATTAAAGCGTTAGCTGATTGCAAGATACTGTTGAGATCTATGAACATTTTTTATTCTGAGATGACACACCATGGGAAAATTTTGAGCAGAAGAGAGACATATGCTGAGTAAAACTTTGCCTGGCAGCTGAGTTATATGGATCACTTCAGGCCTTGTAGAGGGGTCAGAGTTGGAAACGGGAAGCTTAGTGGATGCAATTAAATTGACCGTGGTGGGGGTGGTATGTGCCTAATACCAGGTTGGGTATGGTACAGAATTGTCTGATTGTGAATTTTATTTTGTAGGTCAAACTGATTTTAAAATTTCATTTTATTTCCTTTTTTTAGTACTAGAGATTGAAATCTGGGCCTTCAGACAGGACATTGAACTCTGGGCCTTCAGAGAGAGCTACATCCTCTTCCCTTTTCTTCTTCTTCTTCTTTCTTTCTTTCTTTTTTTTTTTTTTCTTTCATTTTAACACAAGGTTTTGCTAAGTTGCTAAATTGTCCATACTGGGCTGAAGTTAAGGATCCTCATGCCTCATCCTTTGCAATTCTGAGATTATGGGCATGTATGACCATGCCTGCTTGAGCTGAGAAGATTTGCCAGTGGACTAGATATCCTCCAGGAATAGCTATTTTTGCGCTGACCAGAATTTGAGAGAGATCTGAATGATATGAACGGCAGTGTTCCCAGAGGAGTAAATAGGGATGTGCAAAGGCCTAACATGACACTAAGTTATGCTTTTGTTTAAAGAACAGCAACAGGGGGAAAAAAAAAAAAAGCTTGTGTGCCCAGAGCATACTGAGAGAGAATTCAAAGTGGTATCAAAGGTTTAGATGTAGGCCTGTATTTAGAGCTTTTTGAATAGTTTGAATTTTTTACTAAATGTCTTGGGAAACCATGGGGGAAAATCACATTGGATCTTATGTGGTGATAGAGTATAAAACAGAAGTATATTAGGCTGATTTCAGCTAGAAATAACAAAGTTTCGATTGGACTATATAGTAGCAGTTCTACTACTACACCAAGGCTAGAGTTCGGGTGTAGCAAGATTTGATTAATCAACAGCATTAGTAGTATACATCTTTGTAATTTGTATACATCTATGAGAAACAGTCTGTAGGAGTCTCTGCCTTACTGTCACATTGAATCCCAACCAGTCTGGCAGAGGGAATGAGTTCATTATGCTTGGCTTTACAACATCAAAGATCAATGGAAGTAGGAAGATTAATTAGGTGTTTATTGCAAGAGTTCAGTTGAGAAATGTATCCTGGAATCAGGTACTAGGAAGGATGATGTTCCAAAGGGGAAACAAAAACTTCAATAAAAAATTTTTTTTAAAACTTTCTTACAAAGTCTTTCATTAAGTACCTGCTATGGATTGAATGTGTTCTCTCCCACCCCTGATTTATATATTGAAACCCTAATTCCCCGTATCAAAGCATTTGGATGTGGCACCTTTGGAAAGTAGTTAGGTAATACGTATGAAGCCCGTATAGAAAATACATGAGAGAAATGATGGCCCTCTTCAGGATGTAAGGACATAGCAAGAAGATGGCCATTAGCAAATAAGGAACTGAACCCATTTGTGTTTTGAACTTGGATTTCCCAGCCTTTGGAACTGTGAGAAACAAATATCTGTAGTTGAAACCACTTGTCAATAGTACTTTTTATTATAACATCCTTAACTGACCAAGAAAATAACATTCCCCTGTAAGAAGAATCTATACTAATGCTCATGACAGAAAGGTGGAGCAAACTTAGTTCTTCCTAGTCCACCTACTAGTACATATTACTTAATGTGGCCATGTAGACTCAACAGGTTCAGCCCCTCAAAGCCTATGGTAAGTAAGCACTTCACAGAGGGATGGTTAAGTTTACCTTATTAGCATTGTGAACCACATAATGGTGTTGGTTCTTTCTTGATGTTTTTATTAATTGATGTGTATTTCTGTTAGTACATTATCTGCATGAGAGATACAAATAAATGAAAAACTTTACTCTCAATTAATATAGTCAGTCTGCCTTTGAAAAAATGTGTGATAAACTAAATAAGTCCAAAACGACTAAGGATGAAGGTAAATGTTCATATGGAACATAAATGATATTTCAAGGGATGCTTACTAAAAGCAGTGAATCACAGTGCTTGCTATAGAGTCATTTTCTAAGCATCAGTCATTATTATATGCCTTAATGATTTTAACTATGTCTACCACCATAGTGAATTTAATGTTTTTCCTTAAGATATGTTGTTCTTTTTTTGAAGTAAATTGATTTAAATAAGATTTAAATAAGCCGACGACAACCTACAGAAAACAAATTAGCAGTTATTTTAAATAGTGGGTAACAGGGCTTGGGGATTAACTCAGTGGTAGAGCGCTTGCCTAGCAAGCACAGGGCCCTGAGTTCGATCCCCAGCACCGCCCTCCCAATAAATAAATATAGTGGGTAATCACAGAAACAATACTGTATTTTGATAAAAAGTATGGATTGAGATGTAGCTCAGTGGTAGAGTGCGTGTTTAGTTTATATGAGGCCCTGTGATTGATATTTCTGCAACTCCATTTGAGTTTATCTGGATTCATATTTTGCAATGAAACACTTGAGATAAATTATTTTTGGTGCTGGTCCATAAAGGAAAAGTTGATTCTTAGAATTATGTATAAGGTTTAGAAAAGTGAAGAGGAAAGGTGTTTTCAGGAAGAAAGCGGTCTGGTAAAACTAAAGGGAAGAAAGCTTAAATGTTGTAAGTGACTTTGGCTAGTGAGGAGCAACTGGTGTTTCTTGGCTGCTAGCCTTCCCTCATTGGTGTCTTATGGTACTCAAGTGACTGGTGTAATGTGCATCAGTAGCATTTAGGGACTTAAATAATTCATAGTTTTGGCTATTTTATAATGACTCTGAAGATTCAGTGTAATTCATGAGTTAATATAAGAACAGAGGAAACTATCCTGTACATGTAATTTAATTTTTGTTAGGCCACTTAAGTCACTGGTAAAGTCGTTTGAGTGGTTTTGTCATTAATTAGATGCGACCTGAATAAGTTGTGTAACTTTCTCATCTGTAAATGAGCTAAAAGTATTCTTCTAGAATTTTTGTGACATTTAAATTAGGTATTATATATAAAATACTTCATGTAGTGCTTTCTAGTAAGTGATATGTTTGTTACTATTATCATCTTTTGATTTAAAAATGTTAAGTAGTAAAGTTTCTTGAGGTTTCTTAGACCTGTCACTTACTAAAAACCAAAGAATAATTGTTTGTCCGTAAGGACTTTTAGAAGGATCGTCCCACAAAAGAACATACGCTCTTGCATACATATACAATGGCAGTGGACTGTAACCCTGAGCTAAATTTACTGTTTGCCCTTAAGTTGCGGGTGGTCAGGTATTTTGAGGGTGTCATGTATTTTTGTCCCAGGGATAGCGAAAGTGACTAAAACAAAAGGTCAAATGCACTCTTCACATGTAATACAAAATATTTAAGTGTACCTGTGAACCCCTCATATATTCTGCATATCTCTCATGTATATTATTCTAGTCTACTATTTTAATTTTCAGTAATTGTCTACCTTAAACTGCTTGTTATGACAGTATAATTGTAAGAATTAAATGGGTTTTGATTTTCTTTTTCATCATTGTTCTCATATGTAGATTCTTGTAGTCCTATACCTACTTAAGACAACACTTGACATTACAATTTCATGGTTAGTAAAAATGAGTTAGACTTTTCAAGGTTTTACCAATGAGTGATATTTAATATTGAATGACATATATTAAGACAAACACTTTTATATATAATTTATTTGGCATTGTAAATGCATTTGTCTTGTTAGAAACAGACCTCCTGTTGTCAAATGAAGTATTCTGGAAAGGTTTGGAGTAAATAAATAATAAAACGACTTTGATATACAGCCTAACAATATTAAATATTAAGACTCTGAAATGATTGATTTTAACACTTAATTAACCTATTTAAAGTCCAATGTAACCCTCTTGCATTAAAGATTACCAGAGTTTAGAAATAGAACTTTATTCTTTCTCACTTCTGTTTTCTTTTCATTCTTCTTTCTTTAATTCTGTATAACTTGAGAATTTAGAGAGATCACTTTGTTTCCAATCATTGAAATTTTTAGCTAACAACACTTCTAAAAGAAGTTTTTTGCCAACTGTATAACATTCAGTTACATTATATCTTAATTAAGAAAATAGAACCTCTATGAAACATGCTTGCTTTAATAGTGAAAATGTCATGTTTCAAGTTAAATACCTCTGAAATTAAATATATTGTGGTTAGATCCTGTCATAAGCTCAGTGGTAATAATAGACAGCCATACCCAGAAGAGGACACAAGCAATTTACAGTCTACTGTTTCCTTGACAACCATTAAAGAATGTGCCAATGTGGGCTAAACTTTGAGCCCTGCTTATAAAGGTTAGCAGCAAGACTAGCTAACTGGACGTACTCTATAATAACTACATCCCTAGGCAAAATAGGTAAAAATTGTTATAACCAGTATAATCAGCCAATGACTATATTCAAATAAGGTAAAAAAAATTGCATATCAAAATGTCAAATTTAGTCTGTACCCTAAAATCTTGGTGGACCCTCTCAGTGGGGTGAGGTTTTGTGAATAAATACTGCTCTCATTGTTTGTTCTTTGTTCAGGCTTTAGATGCTAGTGTCCAGGGCATGTGCCAGCATACTAAAAGGGCTGCTTCTTGTGACAGGAGTGGTGCTTTCTTTTCTTCAGCATCAGTCTCTCCTCTACAATATGCTATCTGTAAGATATACTTATTCATGCTGTATCCCTCCCTTTTTATCATAGGAGAATCCTGTGTGAAGTAATACTATTATGTCACTTGAGTGTTTTAAGTTTACCATTAGTCAAGAATTTAAATGAAAAGGTATATGAATTTTTTTGGTATGTGTCTTCTATAAATGACACATTTCTGAATTCTGATCCTGTACCTATTAGAAACAGTGAAGCCGAAATACGTGGAACTTTATATTCAGAGTGTGTAAATTATTTT
This sequence comes from Hystrix cristata, assembly GCA_004026905.1. NCBI lineage: Eukaryota > Metazoa > Chordata > Mammalia > Rodentia > Hystricidae > Hystrix > Hystrix cristata. The sequence goes on from PVJO010001326.1 coordinate 175,288, forward strand.
TTCTGGACGATCTGTTTGTCTGATGCCATTTTTAAAAGGGAAAATATTCAGCTAATGTATTTTATCTGTACTAATAATTTGAAAATTTTACTTAGGGACTGCTTGTTTACATAAAAATATTATTTTGAAATGTTTTGAATGTACTGTAAAGCAGCTTTCTAAACTTCCAGTGCTAAATGCTTACCTTTGTATTAATCACTCATATAAAACTTTCCTTCTTTGAGAGAAATTATATCTATTTTAAGATTTAACATTGTGAGAAACAGACTTGTGAAACCAGTGTGACACTTTGAGGTTAGTTTTAGAAAAATGGGAATTCATCAACTCCTGTGAGCTAGGATAGCAAAACCATATGGCAAAACTAGTGTTGATTTTTCTGAATTTTAAGTTCAAGAGAACCAGGAAAAAAGTTGGTATTTATAATGAGTATAGAAAAGAAAAGATAGCCCCTTTTCCATTATACTTTCTGTAGAATGTATATTGGAGTACTTTCTCAGTGAAACAGAGAACAAGATTGTTTTTTTAAAAAAATTATTTGGATATCATTTTTGTGAGGGATTTTAGAGACAATAGGCATCATTTAAGAGAAATAAAATCTACCAATTATACATTTAAGAAGTCACTTAATAAGACGTATTCTTTTGGTCTTTATGTATTTTTCTCTATATAGAAACTAGCAGATTAATATATCAAGAATAGAAATTGAAGTTTATCATGCAAATTTAAGATGTAATAGACCATTGTAAGTTTCAAAATGTTTATGTAGTATTGACTTCCATAATGGGTAAGATTGTCAGACTGCAAAAAATACTGTAGATTTTTCATTTTGAATTTATATCTAATATTTTAGTAGTCCATATTTATAGTTAAGGAATTTATTCATATTAATGACAAATAAATATAAGCAAATTTATTTAAAGACTTGATACTCTGCTTTGCAGTAGTCAACTATTTTCTTAAATTAGGAAATTTAAGAAAAAGTAACATTTCAGTTTAATTTTATAAAGTAATTACAATGACAATGCCTGACACACTTGAGTATTTTTTTATATTCTAAAAAGCTAACATAACCCTTTATATTTAAAACAAAGCCTCCACAGGGATATATGCACAACCATGTTCACAGCAACACAATTTGCAGTAGCTAAGTCTTGGAAACAACATAAATACCCAACAACTAATGAATGGCTAAAGAAGATGTGGTTTTTCTACACAATGGAGTACTACTCTGCCATAAAACAGGATAAACTAGAGACATTTGTTTGTAAATGGATACACCTTGAGAACATACTCTTAAGTGAAATAAATCAGACACTCATGAGTACACATTGAATTGTTTCTCTGATATGAGAAACCATAACTGTAAATAAGGACAAAGAAATGTAATAGATATTATAAAAAGGAAGGTAATATTCAAAAGAGAGAACTAGAAAGTGAGAAGGGGGAAAAGTAGGAAGAGAAAAAAGTAAAGAAATGGGAAAGGGAACTCTTGGAAAAATACCAATAAACCTGCTGTAAATAAGGCAGGAGGGAACAGAAGGGAGTGGTGGGGAAGAGGGGGGAAAACCAAGATACATCATGTACAGGTACAAAATAACTGTGATGAATGTGATCATTATATGTACAATGTACCAATACATGTTCTTGGTTAAAAATTTAAAAAATAAAGCCAAAAACCCCCCAAAACTTACTGTTACTTTTGCATTTAGTCATTCTTTAAATCTATAATTAAAAGAAAACTCACGAAGGGGGAGGGGAGGTGCTTGGTAACCGCCGGCTTTGGACTTTGCAGCCAGCCAGCCAGCCAGGTGAGAGAGAGGCCCCCGCAGCCTGACAACGCCTGCAAAGTGAGCCCGCCCTGCGACATCCGTTGCCAGGCGACAGAGAGATTTCCCCCTCCCGCCCTGGACACACGAAGGGGGAGGGGAGGTGCTTGGTAACCGCCGGACTTTGCAGCCAGCCAGCCAGCCAGGTGAGAGAGAGGCCCCGCAGCCGGACAAAGCCTGCAAAGTGTGCGGCAAGGTCTGAACCCATTAACATACATAAAATCTATGCCTCCTCTCTGGTGACACT
>PVJO010001327.1:0-20633 GCA_004026905.1 Hystrix cristata
CAAAAAAAAAAAAAAAAAGAATGTAGTTAGTTTGATCCTCCTGATACATGGGTATTAAGGTACAACAGCTCAGGACTTCCAGAGACCACTGAAAAGCTGGCTCAGGATGGTGCCTGGGCCTTGGGGTCAGGGCTGAGTCCAGAGCCCATCAGGCCAGCCGGTTGAGATGTCTGCCCAGCTACCCTTTGGACATCTCAGCTGCAATGGCCACCCAATACTCACAAGAACCACACCCACCCTGTTCAGCAATATGATGAAGGCTGTTCAGCTCTGCCTTCTTACCAGCCAGACCTAACTGCAGACTGTAGGCAGTCTCAACTCCAGGCCTCCTGGGGCCCATTTCTTGGCCGTCTCCCTGCCAGCTCTGATCTTTCTTTTGGCCCCACATCAAATCCATACCCTGCCCGAGGGTCTGTATGGGATGCTCATGAGGGGGATACATATTGTACTGATCCTACTCACAAATGAGGAGCATGAGACCAGAGAGATTAAACACTTGGCCTATGACCACTCAGCTAAGGTTTTGGAGCCAGGACTTGAACCCAAGTCTGCCTGATTTGAAGTGGTTTAACATGGTCCATGTTGACTGGCAACTGCTGGAGGCTGCTCACCAGGCATGCCTGCCCTGCACAGAGAAGGGGTTCAAGAAATGCTAGTGGACACTTTTGAACCCCTTGATGTCAAGCACTGGGAAATCCAGAGACAAAGAAAACCCAGCCCTGGCCACTAGGAGACCAAGTCATGCTCTCTAACACGTACAGGGTGGGCTGCCTAAGAGTCCTGGGGTAGGCCTGGCAAAGCGCTGCTGTGACTGAGCAGACGGAGAGGACTTTGAGCAGAGGTGTGCAGGAGCATTCCAAAGCAGGCAGGTAGCATGAGTTGTGACGGTTCTGCTAGACCAGCCAACCTGATGGAGATGGAGAAAAAGGACAAGCGTGGACAAGGCTCAAAAGCAGGGGACCAGAGCATGTGTGGAGGCCAGTGAATGGCACAGGGTGGCCAAAGCATTGGGAAAGGACTAGAAAAATAAGGTAAGTGATGAGGAGAGCTGTAAAAGCCAGAATGAAGAGTCTAAACTTTATTCTGAAGACAAGAGGGAGCCAAAGGCGGCTACTGAGTGGGAGAACAGCATAATGATGACAGCAACTGATTACAAATGACCTTGGGCCAGGTGCTTCATGGAGGCCCTGCATCATGTCACTAACCACATCAGCCCTGTAAGGTGGAAAGGGCTGTCCTCACCACCACAGCAAGGACAGCCCATATCATGTGCTTCTCCTGGGACCCGGCAGACCCCACTTTCACCCACCTGCTCCTGAGCACGGCTGCCTCCCAGGCACACGAGGTCCTGCCATCCTCCGTAGCCATCCTTGGAGAGACCACAGGTGGTCCACAGGGTCAGTTTCCACTCAATGTTGGCCCACAGGGATTCTCCGCTGGTGATCTCTGCTGTGGCCTGGGTCCTCCTGGGAGGAAAAGTCACAGAGGAGACGAAGGAGATCCAGACTCACCCACCCCAGCCCTGTGGTGGACACCACAGAATGTCACCCCTGCAGGTCTTCTGCTTGGGCTCCCAAGCCTCTCCCAGCTGTTGGTTTTTCAAGTTCTCACGCAGCCAGGCCAAGCAAGCGTATGTGGCTTCCTACTTGTGGAGCCTCTGCCCACAGACCACCTCCTCGCTCCTTGCTCTAGGCCCTAGTGCCTCCTGCTCACCCCCTCCCCCATTTCTGGCCCAGGAGAGCGCAGCTTTAAGACTAACTGGTGACACCCTGATCCTGAGACCACTGAACCCACAGGAGAGCCAGGGAGCCTCAGCACCCAGGCTCCCAGACCCGGTCTTTTTGGAGCCCAAACCCCAACTCACTGCAGCAGTGCCTCCAACAGTTTGGTGACATTGGAAGAATAATGGAGCACAATCACAGGCCTGAGCAGAAGCTGGGATATGTCCAGCTGGAGGGGACAGGGAGGTCAGCAGGAGTCAGCTGGTCCCTTCCCCAGCCCACGCACCCTCACAGCTGGCTCTGGTTTACCTCTCGGACTACATTGTGGTTCAGGATGAGGAGAAGCAGAGCGGAGGCTCCCAGGAAGAGGGCTCGTCGCATCTGCAGGAGGGCAGAGGCAAAAGGCTGGCACATACCCTGCCACACCTGTCTCACTTCCTGCAGCCCTGTTGCTCCTAGCTTTCCTTTCTGCAGTAAGCCTTTCCTCTGGACTAGCTATAAGCTTCTTGAGGTCAAGGGCCAAAACGCTCATGCTTCCTGCCCTGTGAAATCCAAACAACCCTGCCCTCTCCCTGGCCCCCACAAGGCAGTCCCTCTGTCCACCCAACCCTCCAACACTCCCCTCTCACGGTATGGTGCAGATTCCAGAGCAATCTGAGCCTCTTCCCACCTCCCTGGTTCCATACCACACTTTCTGGATCTCCAAACTGGAGACCCCTGACTCATGCAGGCCCTGGGCTTCTCCTTAAGGGCCACCTGCTAGCCTGGCTCTAGCAGATGCCTTGGGAACTTGTCCCCCCAGCCCCTCTCCCCCACATACAACCCCAGCACCTGCTGGATCAGGGCCTTGGGATAGGCCTGGGGACCATTGCCTTGATTCTCCTGGTGGAACTGGGCCTCCTGCTCCTTGCCCACATATGCTACTGCAATCCAGCCTTCTACGGGCACCTCTTGCTCAGTATCCACGATGTCCATCTGTGTAGGGAGGGGCAATGAGTAGAGTGAGGCAGGGTAGGTGGAAGAGGGATCTGGAATCCGCCACAGAGGATGCAATGTGAGGGTCTGGGAGCGAGAATGGAGAGGAGGGCATCTCAGGTTTTGGAAGCCCGAATGTTGGGGGCCAAAGCAGCCTGGGAGGGTCGCTGGGCTGTCAGGGCTCCTTCTAGGAGCAAGGCACGGTCTGGGTGCCAGGTCTACGCCGGAGTGTCGGAGGCGGCGCTCACCAGCAGCAGGCGGCCGCCCACGCGCGGTGCCGGGTCGGCTTCGGGGCCGATCCTGACACCCTCCAGGACCAGCGCGTCCTGCCGCGGCAGCTTCACGTCCACCCGCACGGCGCTGGCTGAGCCCCGCCCCGCCCGGGCCGCCGGTTCGCTGCCATCCGCCGCAGCCCCGGGCCCCGCCAGGCCCAGCCACAGCGGCAGCAGGGGAAGCAGCAACAGCAGCGGCGACGGGGGCGGCGGCGGTGGCAGCGACCTCCGCGCGGGGCGAGCGGCGGGGCCCATGGCCGGAGATGGCGAGACAGGACGACCGGGGGTCGCGGGCGCGGGGGGAGCAGAGGCGGCGGGGCCGCGGCCGGACGGGGCGGGGCGTCTGGGGGCGGGAGCGCGGCCGGATGGGGCGGGGCGTCGGGGTGAGCAGGGCGGGCCCTTGGCGGCTCCGAGCCCGTGTTGTGCCGCGCGCGCCCCCTGGTGGCCAAGAGTAATCCCGGCGCCGGTGGGCCGGGAGCGGGAAGCGGGCGGAGCCCGAGTTGAAGGGCGGAGTCAAAAGTCAGGGGAGGTGCCCACCAGCCAGAGAACTTGTGGGAGTCGGGCTCAGAGTAGAAGGTGGAAGGTAGGTACAAAGGGCGGCCTGGGGAGACAGACACAAAATCTTTTCTCTAAGCATTAAGGCTGTATTCAAATCATATATCAGAGTTTAAGTGATAAAATTTAAAAGTCTGACAATGTCAGTTGGACGTAGTGGCGCCTACCTGTAACCCCTCTCTCAGGAGGCTGAGGCAGGAGGATCTTGAGTTCAAGATCAGGCTCAGTTACATAGTGAGATCCCATCTCAAAACAACAACAAAAGTCTGACAATACCGAGTGTTGGAGTAATGGAATATGTGTACTGTTGATGATGCTGGTATAATACAGACACATTGGAAAATATTTTGCACGAAATAAAACTGAAAGCAAACATACTTAGGTATTTCCCTCTGAAGTATATTTTCTACAATAGTGATTCCCCACACAGACTGAACATTAAAGATCTTTTATTTTTGGGGGTGCTGGGGATCGAACTCAGGGGAAAATGGTTAATTTTTTTTTTTTGGTGGTGCCAGGGATCGAACTCAGGCCCTTGTGCTTGCAAGGTAAGCACTCTAACCACTGAGCTAAATCCCCAGCCCGAAAATGGTTAATTTTATGTTCTGTGAATTTTGCCTCAGTTTTAAAAAACCAAGATGCAGTACTGACTGTATTATTTAGGAATGGTTTCTTTTTTTTTTTTTTTTTTTGTGGTGCCGGGGATCGAACTCAGGCCCTTGTGCTTGCAAGGCAAGCACTCTAATCACTGAGCTAAATCCCCAGCCCAGGAATGCTTTCTTATGTGACAGAACTATGAAGAAAATCGAAGGAATGAGAAACAAAAAATTCAGTTCACGGGCCAGGGGTTTAGCTCAGTGGTTAGAATCCTTGCCTTGCAAGCACAAGGCCCTGAGTTCGATCCCCAGCACCAAATAAATAAATAAATAAATAAAATAAAAAATAAATAAATTCAGTTCACCAGAGTGGGATGTAAGTGGGGAAGGGTACCTAGGTGGTTTCAGTGGTGTTGGTGACACTCCTTTTTTATTTTTTGGCAGTGCCGGGATCAAACTCAAGGCCTCATGCATGCTAAGCATGCCCTCTATACTGAGGTATACCCCTAACCTAACATTCTGCTTTTTTTTTTAAAGTCAGGATTTCTATGTAACCCAGGCTGACCTCAAACTCATGGCAATCTTCCTGCCTCAGCCGCCTGAGTGCTGGGATTACTGGCATGCGCCACCACGCCCAGTTCTAACATGCTGCTTTTAAATCATAGGAGTATTCATTTCAACATTCTTTACAGATGTTCATCATTTAACAACCTACCTGTGTAACGACTGTTCAGATTTATGACCCAGAGCTCAGACACATGACCCAGCTTTTTTTGTACAGTTCTGTACCTCTTGTTTACAGACCCTCAGTGTCTTTTTTGGTACAGTGTACCTTGTTCATATGGTACTGTAATGTTTGCCGATTGTGCTGTACAGTACACTATAGTATCATTTTATGTTCTGTTCTGCTTTACACTACTGCATGTAGAAGATGCACAAATAAAAGCCAAGTCATCAAGTTGGAGTTTTCTTTGACCATTTCTTTGTTCTGAATATTGTAATGTACGTACACTTATACACTTCCTCATTTAGCGACTAATTCATTTAACAATGACCTAGTCGTAGTGATGGGACTCAGTTGTTAGGTTAAGGAATACCAGTATTTGTTGAGTATATGACTGACATTCTTTTATATATATGAAATCACTTCATAAGTTGCAAAATGCACTCTGGAGGCTTCTCCATGGCTGAGAGAGTCTTGCTTCTGCCATTCTCTGAAGGTCCCCACCAGTCTGTCAACCCCTATGAAAGGGCAGCAAGGACATAACCTGTCATCAGCCAGCCTGCAGGCTCTACCATCTACCTGTGCCTGTTACCACTGTTTGCTCCCTACTCCCCACCCCACCTGCCTGGACAGGGCGTCCTCGCCTCCCCCACACCATACCACACCTGGACAGAAGCTTGCTCACATGTGTCCCCACCTAGAGCACATTTTGGCATCCTAATATCCACATCCTAGCCTTCCAGCAGTATAACTGAGCTCCCTCAAGGTTGGTGTGCCCAGAGGTACCCTGTAGTCCACCCTCCCGCAGGGTAAGTTTTGGTTTTCCTGGAAGGCAGGCCGTTGTGGCCCAGCTGAGCCCGGCCCTTGCTGCTGCGGGGTGGATAGGGGTTGCAGGAGGTGTAAGTCCAGGAAGGAAGGGAGTTGGGACGGGGAACTGACCGCAAGGAGATGAGTGACCCACAGGCTCTGCCTAGATTAGAGCGTGTGAGGAGGCCCCTAGAAGACCGGCCGCCCACTCCCAGGAATGGACAGACAGGACGCTCGGCCCTTCACGCCCTCTGGGAGGAGCCCAGCCCACAGATCCCAGCATGCCTGACTTCTGGGACAGAGTGAGGAGAGAGGACTGTCACTTTACCATACACCCCCAGGCAAGCTGCTTCCCTTTGGCCTGTGTCCCCAGCTGTAATATGGGCAAAAGGTTTTGGGAAGACTTTTCATCAGAAGTGCTGTGATTCCAACTAGATCGTTTCTTGGAATACAAGGTTTCCTGGCCCTGGGCTGGACTGTAATCTTTATGGAGGAGATGCCAGTTCCTCCCTCTCTCCTCAACCCCTAAAGTTACAGGGCGATCTAGAAAGAAATGAAGCTATTAATGAGAGGGCAGGGCACAAAATTCCTCAATGATGGATGGAAGTGGACAGTGGAATGTTTTAGGATGGGTACTGGGGATGAGGGGCCTAGTGACGCCAGCAAATTCCAGAAACACAAATCCTCCTCTACGCTTTCTCTGCTGTGAAATAAATTCTTTGATCAGACACCTGGCTGTGCAGATGCCATAAAAAAGGGGGGAGTAAGGTGTGGTGTCTCACACCTGTAATCTCAGCTTTCTGGGAGGTCAAGGCAGGAGGATCTCAAATTAGAGGCCAGCCTGGGCAATTTAGTGACTTAGCGAGAGGGTGGAAATAAAAATCAAAAGGGCTAGGGATGTAGCTCACAGTGAAGGCCCTGGGTACCAGCCCCAGTACTGCAAAAACAAAGTGCAAAAAAGTCAGCGGAGTGTATGCCACGATTCCACAGATGGTAGCACTCACCGAAAGATGAAGGGCAGGGAAGGCAAGTCAATGTCATCAAGTCGCCACCAGGTGGCAGGCTGGTTCCTGGGGGGGGTCACATTGGGGCTCAAGGTTGGTCTCCGTTTTGTACAAAAAGAAGGAAGTGCCAGGCTCACAGGCTCTCACCACTGATGTGGGTTCAGTGGCAGCCAGAGAGGGCTGGGCTGAGCAGGGTGGTATTTTTAGAACTTAGAGGTCCCTGAAGTCCTGTCACTTTGTAGCTATAACCCCCCAAGATACTAAAAAAAAAAAAGTTTTAGAAAATCTCAGATTGTCTCTTAGTTGCCTAGTTTCATCACTACCTCCCTCCAGTCATCTGGATGCCCAGAGAGGGTGAGCGACTCACTCAAGATGACACAAGGCAGATGCAGAATAGCAGCTACCAACTGTGGCGCGGGGGAGAGGAAGGCTGGCAGGGGAGCCCTGGGCCCAGCCCTCAGAGGGTGAGCTGAGGGTCAGGTCTCACCCTCCAGTCCCTGCTGGGTTCCAGGCACCAGGCACAGAGCAGCGGCCGTGACTGGAAATGGCTCCTGCCCTTGAGAACAGAGAGTAAAGCTTAACCACATATACCACAAGATCATTTCGGCCATGAGAAGTGGCACATGAGGGAGACAAAGAGCACTGGAGAGGATTTGGGGGCTACTTCAGCCTCAGCACCAGAGGCAGGAAGGCCTCTTTGAGAGGTGGTGCGTGGGTGGCAAGAATAGCTGGGGGAAGAAAGTGAAAATGCAAGTGGAAAACAGCGATCGGTTCCAGGCCCTTTCCATACATTAACTCCTTGCATCTCATCCCGGCTGCCGGGGTAGTCAGATAGATTATCATTGCCATTTTCAGGATGAGAAACAGAAGCACGGAAGTCAGGTGACTTTTCTAAGGTCATAAACCTAGGACTTGAACTCAGGTTGTTGGCATCAGTGTCAGTGGGCTCACCCCCACACCGTCCTGCCTCTAAAAGTCATTGGTATGGCTTTGGGTCACTCAAAGTGGCCGGTGGTAGAACCCGAACTCTATCTTGGATGCAGAGGGTGGGAGCAGAAGTGGCAGGTCACCTTTCCCGAGGGAAGTCTCTGAGCTTGTGCCTGCTCAGGCCAGAGCTGGAGCGGGGTCTTCAACACCACTGCCGCCTTGCTGTCCCTTCTGGGGGAGTCTGGAGGTCCCAGCTCCCTACCCCCTGCCTCTTGGTTCACAGCTAACTGGGCCACCTCATGCTAAAGGGATTTAACTCTGAGACAACTAGAGACCAGTAAGAAAGGGCTTAGGGATTAGACACTCGTACCCAGGAAGGTAAGGTACTTAATCAGGGGTTCGGGTGTGGGAAGCGGAGCTGGGAGAGGATTTGTGTCTTCAGAAAGCTGAGGTGGACTGAGGAAGTGAGGAAGAAGTGGGGCTCCCAGGGAGGAGGGAGAAGGGCTCAGTTTCCCATTGTTTGTGCCTTCACAAATGACCTACAATAGAAATAATACTGATCCTCGCCCTTGTGCAGCTACCACCTTGGTTCCTGTTGTGTTACTTGGAATTCTCACAGTGGCCTCTGGGAAGAGAGGCGAGGATTAGTTCTCTCCCCAGGGTCCCGCACCCAGAGAAGGCAGGTGACCTGGGGCAGCTGGGGCCCACATGGCGGGGCTGGGAGGAGGGGAGGAGACCTGATCAGGTCGGGGCCTTTCTGCAGGGCTGCCAGCGAGCACAAGGGCTTTCCAGAGAGTTCCTGCTGTCCTGGCCCAGTGGAAAAGAGTGTTCCACAAATATTTGTTAAAGGGTTTAAAAGACCATTCTTTCCGGCTCTCAAATCATTTGGCTGATTCCTGTGTCACCCCCTTGGCATCACCAGATCTGAGGTCAGGGCACAAGTGATAAGGGATGATCTCAAGCCAATGCCCTCCATTTAGTGGGGAGCCAATAAAGCCCAGTGCCATGGACAAGCAGCCCTAAGAGACCCCTACACACCGACTGCTGAACAGTCACTGCGGCACGTGGTCTCAGGCAGGTACAGCCCAGACTCCGGACTCCCAGGCCAGGGATCTTCCCTGTGCCTAGAGATGCCTCCCAGAAGAATCTGAACTCTAGGACCCCACCTTCCAAAACTAGGAACCTCACCCCACACCCCTCCTAGATCTCTGCACCCCAGCAGTCTTCTTTCAGCTCTTCTCACTTCCCACACTTCCTCCACGACAGTCCCTAGCAAGGCTGTGCTCACAACAATAACCGCGTGGTCGAAGGATCTCACCTCCAGCTCGCCTGACCCAGGAGGCCAGTTTCCTCCTGTTGGCCAGGATGTTCCCTGGCATGATACAAAGGAGTCCATGCCAAGGTCAGGAAAGAGGGGCTTTTGACCGGCAGAGCTCACACTGCATTGGGTAGATCAGGGAGAAGCTCCTGGTAATAGCATTGGATTAGGGGCTTGAAGACTAAGGAGGACCTGGTAGGAGGAAACAGGACAGAACAACTCTGATAGAGTTAGGTGGGCAGAGGTACGTTTAGGGACAACAGGGAGCAGCTCTGTGAAATAAAAGTATGTGGAAGGGAGTGAATGCTGGGAAGAGACGGGGAGTTGGCCTTGAGTGCAAGTCAGCGGGACTGGGCTGACTTCTGAAGGAACCAGGAAGTCGCTGAAGGCCGGTGAGGGGGGACCCCAACATACCTAGCAGTGAGGCAGAAGTATAGGGCAAGCGTTGAGAAATTAAGAAAAGGTGAGAGTAGAAAGGAGGGACTTTTAATAACCAGCTCAGAGGAGTTTACCAGATTATTTATCTAGGATTTATATCATCAGATTACCTAGCTGTTTCGCAGCGGGCCAGACATAAGTGTTAGTGGAGGCGGAGAATCAGGCAGCTGCAGAGGCTGCAAGGGGCAGAATGAAGGGAGAGTTCTTTACTTGGGCTTTTATCTTGGGTAACTCTAGATGTGGGGGTGAGGGAGTTGGGGGGGGGTCAGGGACTGTTTCCTGTGGGATGCCTGTGACTGTGTGGCTGTGTTTTCCCAGGCATCCTCTGCAGACAGCTCCAAGCCAGTCCACACCTTGGCCTGAGGGCACCTGGGAGCAGGCGGCCTGGAAGCCAGATTTAGGTTCAATTCTTCACTCTGCAAGTGCTGCAAGCAGCCCTCTCCTTTAATCATCCGACCTGCCCTCTTTTTTTTTTTTTTTTTTTAAAAACAAACAGGGTCTGGTTATGCAGTTCAGGCTGAATTTGAACTCATGTAGCCCAGGCTGGCCTCGAACTTGCAGCAATCCTGAGTGCTGGGATTACAGGCATGTGCCACCATACTCAGCAACCTGCCCGCTTCGGAGGATTCCTACACTTAATTGAGATGGTAGATCTGAAAGTGCATTGTAAACTGTAAAGTGCTGAGCCAACATAGGCGTTGTAACATTTGCTTTGAGTAGATTCTACTCTATAAAGAACATAGCTACCTTTAGGAGGGTTTTAAAGATTTTAGCCATGCTAGAAGTGGTGGTACACACGTATAATCCCAGCCACTCGGGAGGCTGAGGCAGGAGGATTACAAATTCAAGGCCAGCCTGGGCAATTTAGTGAGATCTGGTTTCAAAGTAAAAAAATAAAAAGGGCTGGGAATGTGTGAAGCCGTAGGTTCAATCGACAGTACTGCATAAAAAAAGAAAACTCTCTCCACAGAGTATCCAGTAAGGAAGGCAGCCTTACCCTGCCCCAAGCCAGAAGCTGATGAGCTCTAACTAGGACAAGACTGCTGGGACTTTTTGAAAACTTGTTGTAGAGGTGGGGGTTGGGGCCTCCCAGCCACAGCGCTGGACCCTCTACTCTCATTCTGCATCCTGCAGCAGATCTCTATGGTGAATGCCACACCAGGAGCAGGGTGTCCTTAACACATTTGCTGCTTCCTGCCTCTGCCCTCTGCTGCCTCTGGATGAGGAGAGATGGGGAGCATTTTGCTTTCTACCCCTAGAAGTCTTGAGTTTTGAGGTAGTTGGGGCACAGATTTGGGAGATCAGATGCCTATAAATTCCTTGGGCCTAGCTTTGCTCCAGGAAGGGAGGGTAGACTGAATTTGGAGTGCACTGGGCACTCCATATCTGTCATGCTACTAATGACTTCGGGTAAGCCATGCCCTCTTTGGGCCTCAATTTCTCCAGCTATTAAATTAGACATCTATATGAATCCTGAACGATCTGTGCTTCTTTCTCCCTTCTAGTGCATCGCCAGCACCTGGCTCCATATTGGAGCATTTCTTTGAATAAACGTATATTCAGCATACATTTATTAACAATCCCTGTGTGCTGGCTGCTGTGTTGGGGGTATGGGACTTGTCGGGTCTTGGAGGAGTGAGACAAGGTGCTGTATCCAATGTCCTCATGGTTTGTATGGCAGATGCTACTAAGCAAGGCCACATAAGGCCAAGAGCACACTCCCTACCTACTCCTCTCTCCACCTCTCTAGTTGTCTCCACCTCTCTAGTTGTAGCCTCAATTCCCACCAACCAACTAAATTTAGCTCATGCCATTAAATTGGCATGGGACGAACGAGTCTCCCTTCCCTGTCTCCTCCCACTCCATATTTTAAGGCCCAGGTCAAATGCCAGTCCCTCCATGAAGCCTTCTATGATTCTTCCAATCCAAAGCAAATTCTGTTTTCTAAACCCCCAGACACTTGCTTCCTCTCCTCAGGACATTTCTCTCTCTTGTATTCTGCTGATGGGTGCCCATCTCTTATCTTCGGGAGGGCATGGTGGTGTCAATTCATTTCTGGGTCCCAGAACACTGCCCACAGCCTGGCATGCAGTGGGAGGAAAGAGTGGCCTGAGCCACGTGACCAGGTGCTACCATGTGGAGGTGGGATTAAAGTGGCAGGGGCCCCAGGCAGAGGGGGAGGGCTGCAGAGCTCTAACTAAAAGGAGGAAGTGGCATCATGGGCAGGAGAAGTGACTGGGTTGTGGCTAGACAGTCAGATGGAGTAGGCCAGACAAGAATCTGCTGGGCTGCTGCTGCCAGACAGGACGTCCATCCCACCAGTCACACTTGCCACCATGCAGGAACCCACAGCTCTGGCCTATGGGGGAAAGCCAGGAAGCAGACAAGCTGACAACAGACTGGCCTGCTTTCCTTGGGCCATTGCTTTCACAATGGCTTCCTCACTGTCTACCCAGAGGTGATGGCTGGCCAGGCAACCAACAAAGGGATATCGCACAGGGCAGGCTGGGAAGCTGTTACAAGAAGCCAGCCCTGTGATAGGTGCTATGTGAAGTGAATTTTGTCCATTAGTTCCCCTTAGTCCCCTGCTGACTTGAGATCTGGCTTATCTCCCCCAGTTGGTAAACAAAGTCACCTGCTGATGAAATCTCTAGCAAGAGTGGAGAGACTGGCATTGAGACCCAGCCTACTGATTGCCAGAGGAGAAGACCTCCTCCATGCCAGCTGAGGTGTGAGGCCTTGGGAGTGGCTCCCCAAGAGCAGGAAAGTCAGAAGCAGAGAACAGAGCTCTGAGGGCGGAGACCAAGGTCTGTGCCTCCTTGGCCCTCTGCACAGCCTCCTGTTCTTCCCCCACCTGCCCCCAGGTGGAGGGGAAAGGCCCCAAGTGGGGCTGGCAGCAGTGGTCATAAGCGGATGGCAGGACAGATGGAGGGAAGGGCCCCAGGGCGGAAGGGCCAATACCACAGTTCCCAGAGACAGAGAGATGCTAGGAGTAGGGGACATGGCCCCTCATAGGGGCACCAGGTGCCTCTCTCCCGTTGATGGGAGGAAAGGAGGCAAGAAGCAGTGAGGACCTGCACTATGGGGTCTGCTCTTCCAAGAGGTCATTAGCCACCTAGTGCCTTTCAGTCTCTTGTTTCGAATGGGCAAGTGGGCCCAGGCAACTTAGGGGTCTTGCCTTTGGGGTCACACTAAGTGCTAAGGGCACATTTGGGAGCCAGCCCCGGGCTTCCTGCTCCTGCGATGCCCGGTGGCCGTAGGCCGGTGGACGCTTGGGATCGCCTCCCGCCGCCCCAAAGGGCGCAGTCAGAGCCTCGGCGCGCCCCGCCCCGCCCTGGGGATCCTTTAAGAGGCGGGGCTTGGCCGCCAGCCCAGAGGCCGGGGCAGGAGGCTGGGACTTCAGTCCGCGGCGGCAGGGAGAAGCAGCCCGAGCAGTCAGGTGCCGCACCGCCGCGCCCGGAGCCGGAGCTACGATGAGCGGCAGAGTCGGCGATCTCAGTCCCAAACAGAAGGAGGCACTGGCCAAGGTGAGCCCTCAACCTGGCCCGGGTGCCCGCCCGGGCTGCGGCCGTCGCCCTCCCCAGGAGGCAGCTGGTGGGGGGCGAGGGATGCTCCCCGCGGGCGAGCCACGAGGGGGCCGCCGCCGCCGCCGCCCCAGCTTGGCTGCTGCCCAGCCGGCTGCTCCTCCCTCCCTCTGCCCGCCTGGGGGACCCCGGAAAGTTTGGCCACCCCGGCCTCAGCCGCAAGCAGCTCTGGCGGTGGCACCTGGGAAGAAGTGGTTGCTTGGAAGCCCTCGGAGGCAGCTGAGGGCACAAAGGCAACATTCATCTCCGGGGCTGGCAGGGACTGGCAGCCAGGCCGGGACAGGGGCAGGGCCCCGGGTTTCCTCCCATTTCCGGGAGGTTCTCCTCTTGCGGGGGCAGTGGTTGATGGAGAAGGCCCTGGCCAGCTCCTCAGGATACTCGGGCAGCCTTTGCTGGACAGCAAGTCTCAGTGCGACCTTGGGCACAGCCCGGTCCTTCTCTGCTTTCTCCTTGGGGACTGCACAGGGGGAGGCTGGAGCAGCTGTGCCAAGAGCATCTCCCTGTCAGCCTCAGGCAGATCCTCCTCGGACTCCCTTTAGTTTGAGCGGAGACCCGTCCTCCTCCCTCGCAGCTCAGACCTCTGCCCAGTCTCAGGGCTTAGGCTGATACTTCTTAGAAGGCAACAGTTCAAGGGCCGGACCCCTGCCCTACCAATGAGATCGATCCTCTCTTCTCCGCTGCCCTTGGGGAGAGGGGAGGTCCCTCTTCTCTGGGCGGGTGTAGTCTGGGTCCAGCCCTGAGGTTTGGAGGGTCCACAGCTGGGCCATGTGCCATTCCTGGGAAAGGGGGACAGACGTCTCCTGCTCTGACGGCAGTGCATGTGCGTGTGTGTTGGGGGGGTAGGGACTGGACCCATGAAGTTTTTTTCCAGGCTAGGTGCCTTCTATCCCAGCAAGGCTGGATAAGAGGCTTCAGATTTTCCTGCTGACCTGTGGGGGATGACAGGTAGAGGGAGTAAGTGGTAGTTTAAGTAGAAACCAGGGTCCCTGGTAAAGGGTGGCTTCCTGCCTGCGGTTTGGATGAGCAGTTTCTCTGATGCACTCTGAGCTGCTTGGGGGAGTGGGAGGGTCTGAGTACCCAGCTCACCTAGGCTAGGGGCAGAGGTGGCCCGTCCTTATTGGTCCCTTCTGGAGTTGTTGTGTAGGTCAGCGGTCAGGGAAAGTGAGTGGCTGGGGTAGGAGGCTCAAGGAGGGCACTTGGGGGCCTGCTCATCTACCAGGCAGTGAGAGACAGGAGGTGAGTGTGGCTGTCCCTTGGGGTCACTGTCCCCTCCTTTGTTTGGCTCTACCTGAACTTTCACCTTTCATGGCTTCCTGCTGGAACTGTCCCCCTGCCTGAATGGCCTCCCCCTCCCCCTGCTGCTCTGGATGCCCTTCAAGCCTGGCTCAAATGCCACAATACCAATTTTTTTTTAATGTAGTGTCATGAAAACACTCTTCCTTTGCTCCTCTATACACTTCTGGCCATTCCAGTACCAAAAGGGCAGAAGACCACAGTGGAAGGAGTGTGTGCTCTGGACTCAGACAGACCTGGATTCATATCCCAGCTCTGCTTGTTACTGGCTGTCTGACGTCGGAAAAGTTACTTAGCCTCTCTGAGCTTTCATTCCTTCATCTGTAAAATGGGGACTGTGACACCTCTAGGGGCTCTGAGTGAGGAGGGAATGACAGAGAGCCAAGATCAGGGCTGCACATGTGGGGAGGGCTTGGTATACTGACACCTTTTACAGTGGCATGGACCAGAGGGCCTGCTGATCCCAGTTAGCTGGGAACACATCCACCTGCCTCCAGACTGGTGTGCAGAAGGGCTTGAAGTAAGGCAGGGGCAGCGTCCTTTTCCTCTCCTACCCTTTCCCCTGCCACCAGGCCCCCTCGGCAAGACAGAGCGCCCCATGCCGCACAGGCGGCCAGCCAGCATCTGCAGCACTGAACTGAGTGAAGAGGGGCTCAGCGGAAGCTCCTGTGGGAAGTCCTGGGCAGAGAGCAGTCGAGGTGGGCTTTACCACTCACCCAGCTGCCTCTCCCTACAGTTTCGGGAGAATGTCCAGGACGTGCTGCCTTCCCTGCCGAATTCAGATGACTATTTTCTCCTGCGCTGGCTCCGAGGTGAGGGAAGGGGCTGTGGGAGGCTGGTTCTGGATACCAGAATGGTACCCCCTGGAAACCCTCCCTCTGACAATCTGAGAATTTGAGGTGATCAAGCTTTAGGGTCACTTGGCAATTACAAAACTCAGTCCCCCTGTCGGACGGATAGAGACACCAAGGCTCAGAGAAGGTGAAGCAACCTGCATCAAGTCACACTCCCTAGAGGCGGACTAGAATCCTGATGTGCCGACTGTCAGCGCCGCACACTTTCCATCTGCTCCATAAGCCAGCTTGGCTAGTGGACTGGGGGAAATGGACTAAGGAAAAGTGGCTGTGTGGGAAATCGGAGGCAGCGCCAAGGTTACAGGCAGAGTCCTGGCCCCTGGGAGAGGCTGGCCTGCTCTATGCCCTGTGGGGTGACAGGTCTCCCCTGCTGCCAGGAGCCCGGGCAGGTTGAAGGAGGGCAGTGTGCACTGAGAACATGGGGGTCTGAGACTCTCTTCATTCCCTGCCAGGCTCCAGGGTCCGAGTTCTAGCTCAAGCTCTGCCCTGATCTGACACCTGGGCCAAGGTCACATGTCTTCCCTAAGCAACTCCCCTGCAAAACACGATGAGAACTGACGGATGCCCTGCTTGTGGCAAGCTATGACAGGACTGTGCCCTGCATGTGGTGATGACACAGATATGCTGCTACTAGCATCATCAGGATCAAACTCAGCCCCATCTCCAACTCTGGAAGCCTTTCTGTTCATTTGCCTCTTCTCCTTTACCATCTGGGAGTCAAGTCATTTGGTGCCCAGAGATTCTTCAAACATACCTTTTTTTTTTTCCTTTTTAAATTTTGGTGGTGGTGATGGTTCTGCTGATTGAACCCAGGGCTTCATGCATGCTAGGCAAGTGCTCCACTACTAAGCTAAATTCCCCACCCCTTTTAATTCATCTTGAGACAGGGTCTCACTAAGTTACCCAGGCTGCCCCCAAACCTGAGATTCTTCTGCCTCAGCCTCCTGAGTAGCTGGGATTACAGATGTGTGCCACTGTACCGGCCTTTTTTTTTCTTTATAGAAATTTTATTGTCAGATATAGAAATAATAAAATTCCCCTGTGTTAGGAGAGCTCAAGTTGTGATGTAGAATCATGTCCCCAAATATTATCTGTGGACATGTAAATCTACATATCCTAGGAGTCCTGGGACAGGTGAAAAATATGTAGTTTCCCTTTCCAGAAATTTGACAGAGCTGGAATCTCTCGAATACCTGGGCCTACTACGAATACCTGAGGGAAAATGAATCCAGAAGAGCCAAGTGGGGCCTCATATACCTCTGAAAGTGTCACTTACCTATTTCCCCAAAAATCTTCCATCTGAACGTCCAATTACCCCACCCCAACTCTGCCCAGAAAGGGTGGAGGGGCAGTGTGGGTGTGGCAGTGGAGTCAGATCAGGGTGGAGGGAATTTTGGCCTATCATTTGTCAAAGGCTGGAGCTGGAAGCAGGTGGGTGGAGAGAGTGGGAAGACAGTGGCCTCTTTAAAGGGCCAGCTGCAAGCTGATCAAACTAACTATGCTGTTAGGAGGGGATGTGTGGTTTTAGAGAACCGTTGAATGGCTAGGTAGCTCTCTTTTATCTAGGAAGAGCCTGATGTGGGGTCCTGGCAGCTGGTCTCCCAGACACCTAATCCTCCCTACCTCCCAAGCCCTCTTTGCCTAAGTCTTGATATGTGTGGTCATCCTTATTTGCCAGATGAGAAAAATAAGACTCAGAGAAGGGAAGGGACTTACACGAAGGCATATAGCCATTGCAAAACAGAAAGAAATTCCTGGCCAGCACCCTTTTCAATACACCACAGCATCCTCTCCAGTAAGTCAAGGCTGCTCCTGAAGCCAAGTTCTGCTTCTTAAAACAGAGGAAGCGTCTCCTCCGTACTTCGTTTGTGCCTCAGATTTCCTGGGCAGGAGTGCAGGCTTGGTCAGACCCTATTATGCATTTCAATCAGGGTTTTTGTTGCCTTAAAAAAAAAAAAATCCAAACCCCCTTTTTCTCTATTTCCCTCTGACTCTAAAGGAGATATTTGCAAGCTGTGAACCAGCAGAATATCTTTCTAACTAACTGAGGTGTGAGGTTTGGGTTCAGTTTTCTGGTGGCTCCCAGATATCTAAAACAGGTACACAAGTCCTCCCTGCCTCTCCATGGTGGGGGCTGAGCTCTGGACACCCCAGCAAGGAGGGTCAGACAGCAAGATAAAACAAGGAGGTTGTAGAAACCCTGGGAGGGACTCAGATCAAGTCTGAGACTCAGCATTTTACAGCACTAGGGTGTGGGCAAACAGGAATGCAGGGCGGCTGCTGGAGGGCTGGGTTCTCCTATAGGGCCTCAAACCAGGCTTTGAGTTGCCTCCAAGCCAGGAAAATGGAGCCCCGGAGAGGCCTAACTTAGCAGGAACGGGGAGGACCAGGTGTGGTGCTGCCAGGAGCAGCGGCAGCTCAGGGAGAGCCCCGGCGATGCCCCTGGAGTTGGACCCTAGCAGATAAGGGTTGACTGGAAAACTTCCCCCAGATAAGAGGGCTCACAGTTTACCACCACCCGTCCTGGTTCTCTGGGAAGATAAGAGGAAGGGTGGTCCTTTCTATGGCAGATTCCGATTTTCATGGTCCAACTCCTGTGAGAGGATGTTTTGCATTTTACTTTTTCTAGCTTATTAGATGGTTTGGTCAGAGATGTGCAGCATTTTGCCCAAGGTCAAAAAGAAAGGTAGAGGGCTGGGGATTTAGCTCAGTGATTAGAGTGCTTGCCTTGCAAGCACAAGGGCCTGAGTTCGATCCCTGGCACCACAAAAAAAAAAAAAAAAAAAAAAAAAAAAAAAAAAGAAAGGTAGAAGAGCTGGGAGGCAAACCTGCACTATATTCTTCTAAATGCTTCCCCAGGCTGCCACAATAGCACAGGAAGGGTCGTAGTCAGGATGGATGTCCTGAGACCAGTTCCCAAAGGTGGCTGCTCAGTTCTGCCAGCATGTGTCCAGCACCCTTCATGGGCCTGGCACTGATCACCCCTCCTGCTGCAGCCTCTGGGCCTAGGAGACAGGACCAGACTTCACAACAGTGAAGTCAGGGAATGCGCTCGGCTGCTCCTGGACAGCGATGATGAAAGGACCAGTGACAGTCCAGGGGGCAGCCTTTCTGGCCCAGGTTCTAGGGCTGTCAGCAGATCTAGATGCCAGTCAAGTCCCTGGATCATGCACAGCTAGGAGGGATAGTTCATAGGTCAGATGGCCAAATTAGGTATAAGCCAGATCTCAAAAACCTCTTCAAAAGAGGAGATGAAGCTTACTGCACACAGATGAAATCTGACAGGGATGGATCAAAGGTCCCGCCTCTCCACGTATGGAACAGAGGCTTGGTGGCAGCACAGGTGCACAGGATTTGGGGGTTTCAATTACCTCTAAACTCCACCTGAGCTAGGGATGTTACCCTTGCCAAGAAAATTCTTAGGCTTTATTGGAAAAGGAAAACAGCACCTGGGGGTATGCTTGGCTCTGGATACTCGCTCCAAGAGAGGCCCTGGCAAACTGGAAAACATTCAAAGGGAAGTTATTTGGAAGAAGCTGAGCAGGAGGAAGGGTTAAAGGTTCCAGGGACACCCAGCGTGCTAGGAGAGAATATCTGAGGTGAAAGCTGAGAATCTGCCAGTCCTGGAAGCGTTGTCATGTGGCTGTGGAAGCAGCCCTGTTCTCTGAGGGTCTCTAAAGTGGAGCTCAGCTCAGTGAGCGAAGTCAGTGTAGAGGACAGCTGTGATTATCTGGGAACAAGTGGCCCTGGGAGACCGTGGGGTCTTTGCGTTCAGATCTGAGCAGGACAACTTGTTGGGGTTCATGCATAAAATAAAGTGAACTTTAATTCAGCTTTTCAGGAGTGCTTTGTGTTCCTTTCAGGTGTGTGTTGGTCCTTTAAGGACTTGACAAGATCGAATGGAGGTTCATCCATTCCTCTCCCTCACTGGGATGTGCTGCCATCTCTGCCCCAGATAACAGGGCAGCTATGTTCATCTTTGAACTGTGGGTCAGTTTCTCAGGCTGGATATTAGACTCTGGAGGAGATAAAGATTTCTGTGTAAGGGAGAAGGCCAAATGATAAAGGGGTCCAGGGTTCAGTTCCCTGAGAAGAGATAAGACCCTCCACCCGATTGCATCCGTTGGGGTGAAATTGTCTTGAGTCTGAGGTTGCAGTGCTGCCCCTGGAAATTCCCTCAAGTTGACCTGCTCTCTCGACAAGCCCGGGGCCACGGTGTTCTGGAAGCCCTCAGTGGAGAGCCTTATGTTAGCTACTGCATGTGGGATGACTTGAGAGCCAGTGGGGGAGATGTCCACGAGGAGTTGGCCTCAGCAAGGGAAAAGGTTAATTCCTCCATCCTTGCTTTCCCAGGCCACGAGCCTAACCCTGACCATGTTTCCTTGTTACAGCAAGAAGTTTTGACCTGCAGAAGTCAGAGGCCATGCTACGGAAGGTGAGATCTATCTGACTTTATCTCAGTTTCTCCCCACCAGAAGCATACCTTGCTTGGATTCTTTTGCCCACCCCCAACCAACCCAATGGCAACCTTTGGCTTGTGTGACACATCTGAGTATTAGTTGACCAGTGTTGCCTTATCCCTGTGGGACAAAGCGCATTCCCTTTTGGGGAAATGCAAAGCTTTCATAGTTCGGGGCCAGCCAAGAATGGTAATCTGCTGTCTTGAGACTTCTAAAACAAGCAGGACCTTCTTTTCCATTCTTGCCTAGTGACCAATTGTGGTCAGTGGTTGGTTCATGCTGTCATTTATTGCTAAATGCTTATTAAGGATTCCCACCCACTCCTCCCCAACTCCCTCTTTTAAAAATCTCTGTGGCTAGGCACGGTGGTACATGTCTCTAATCCCAGTACTCAGAAGACTGAGGCAGGAGCACTGCCACGAGTTTGAGGCCATCCTGGGCTACATAGTGAGTTCAAGGTCAGCCTGAACTACAAAGCAAGACCCTGTCTCAAAACAAACAAACAGACAAACAAACAAACAAACAAACAAAATCTCTCTGTGTTTGCAGCATGTGGAGTTCCGAAAGCAAAAGGACATTGACAACATCATTAGCTGGCAGCCTCCAGAGGTGAGGACAAATGATCCTGCCCATCCCTGTGCTGGTACTGTTAGACCCATGGCCAGTGTCCTGGGTCTGTTGGACTGGTGCCCTCAGAGAACAAGTGTGACAATGCCATGGGAGCTCAGATGGCTACCAAAATGGGGATCTGTTGGCACCCAGGGAAGGGATGTGGAGGAAGAGACTGATGAAACCAGAGTAATGCACTGTGATCCAGGGAAAGTACAGATGTGCTGGGCCTGCCCACCAGGCACTTCCTCTCTACTGTGCCCAGGTGATCCAGCAGTACTTATCAGGGGGCATGTGCGGCTATGACCTGGAGGGCTGCCCAGTCTGGTATGATATCATCGGGCCTCTGGATGCCAAAGGTCTGCTGTTCTCGGCCACCAAGCAGGACCTGCTCAGGACCAAGATGCGGGACTGTGAGCTGCTTCTGCAGGAGTGTGCCCGCCAGACCACGAAGGTGGGTAGATCGCCGTGGTTGGGGCGGAGCAGACTGTGGTGG
>PVJO010001327.1:20733-177534 GCA_004026905.1 Hystrix cristata
GCTCCGGATTGACAGGGCCTTAAGCACACTAAGCAAGTGCTATACCACTGAGTTGTGCCCCCTGCCTGCCAAACTTATTTTGCTAAGCCAGGACATAGAATATCCATCTACTGCCATAATTAATACCCCAAACTATAAGAGTGGCACAATCTCAGAATAAAAGGCAGTCCTTTAAACTTGAATGGCTTCATAAAAAACTGTATTATTATTATTTTTCTCATTTATTTGGGACCACTGAAACCCTGTTATGGACCAACTCATCCTTAGTAAGTATTGGGGTACCATTGTTAGATAAGCTCCTATTTTGTGCTTCTTTAACTTTGTATTCAAGAGAGATCAGGACAGCAGATTCCCTTACTGAAAAAGGAACAAGTCGGAGCTGCCACTTGACCTTCTTGCCTTCCTCTCAGCAGTTGTAAAGATTCAGTGAAACAGGCCAGGCAAGGTGGCACATGTCTGTAATCCCAGCACTCAGGAGGCTGAGGCAGGAAGATTGCCAGTTCAAAGCCAAGCTGGAGTACATAGTGAGTCCCTGTCTCAAAAATGGAGAGAGAGAAAGAGAGAGAGACAGAGAGAGACAGAGACACAAAGAGACAGATACAGAGACAGAGAGAGATTCAGTGAAACAATGTAATAAAGTTTGGGGACTTTTCAAGAGTGTCATCCTCAAATGACCATAGAGAGGCTACTGTGTGCAGAGACCCCCAAGAGGCCAGGGAGGCAGGGGGCGCTGGACCTGTTCAAACCCTTCAGGACTTGCATTAGACAGGCCATCTATGCCTGAGAAAGAAGTAGCTTAGGCCCAAGTGCTGCTCACAGAGCACAAAGTGATTCAGAGGAAGAGGAAGGCTGCCCTGCAGGACAGAGGGGACCTCAGAGGTAATCTAGGTCTGCCCAGTCATTTCAGGCTAAGAACATGGAAATCTAGGCAGGAGGAGCCAGCTGGCTGGGCCACAATTCCAGCCAGGGTGATTATCAGTGATTATCTCCCTTTGGGAAACTCCGGGCCTGGGCGGTAGGTATGGGGCAACCAGTACTGGCCTTGAAATAGGCAGGGCTTCTGTAATGGAACAGATTACTATGTGACTTCCTGTGTCTTATTCCCTACAGTTGGGTAAGAAAATAGAGACCATCACCATGATCTATGACTGTGAGGGCCTTGGTCTCAAGCATCTCTGGAAGCCTGCGATAGAAGCCTACGGAGAGGTGAGAGGGGAGGGGCAAAGGGAGTGGGCCTCTTGGCCTGGCTGTCCTGTGGGACGGTGCAGCGATGGGGACAGATTCTAGCCTGAAGGAAGCAGGGCCTCAGATGCAGAGGCCTCAGCCTCAGCCTGCTGGACCAGATTGATTTTGTTTCCACAGTTTCTCTGCATGTTTGAGGAAAATTACCCTGAAACAATGAAGCATCTTTTTGTTGTTAAAGGTAAGCTGGGAATTTTCTGTAATGAAGCCAAATGGGAAAGAAGAACCAAAAGTATTAGTTGGGTCAGACTGTGGAGAGTAAAATAAGCGAGCTGAAAGAGGGGCTTTAGAACACGTTCTGAAGACTGACGCAGATGCTTTACAGTGCACCGTTTTTAGTGTTTATTGCCTCCTTTGAGCCACCTCACCAAAGGACAAAGGAAGAGGTCCTTTGGCCTGACTCACTGTACAGATGGGGAAGCTGGACCTCAAACGGGTATAGTGGCCAGGCCTGGTGGCACAGAACGCTGGGAGGCTGAGGCAGGTGGGTCCCATGTTTGATCTTACCCTAGGCAATTTAGGAATTTAGTGAGATCCTATTTTAAAATAAAAAAATGAGCTGGGGATGTAGCTCAGTGAGAAGGTCTAGGGTTTAATCTTCAGTACTAAGAAATGAAGCCCCCCCCAAAACCAGAACCAAACCAAAAAAACTAGGAACCACGCTGAGCCTTACACTATGTGCTCCACAGCACCAAGGGATGTGTGACTGAACTCAGGGTGGGGTGCTGCTGAGAGGTGGGCTGTGGACAGCACCATTAGGGACTGAGAAGTGCTTCTGGCCTCACATGGGCTGGTCTCTGTTCCAGCCCCCAAGCTGTTTCCTGTGGCCTACAACCTCATCAAACCCTTTCTGAGTGAGGACACTCGGAAGAAGATCATGGTCCTGGGAGGTGAGTGGCTTTGGGCTTCAGAGGTGTGACCACAGTTGCCATGGCAAAGGCTCCCTCTGCTGGTCTGGTCGCCAGGGGACCTAGGAACAAGAGGGGCAAGGCTGGGGCCTTCCTGTCTGTCTTCACAAGATCTCTTTCTCTCAGACGCTCTAGAAGCAAGCACTAGGCTCGCCATTGTAGGTTTCAAGATGAATGCGACTCCAGTCCTTGTTCTTAGGGAGCTTGCAGTATTAGGGGAGGGACATGACCCATAGAGAAAAAGCAGAGATATGAGCTGGAAGACACTAGAAAGGGCATCGAGAAAGCTCCATGGAAGTCATGGGAGCAAGGTTACTTCTGGGTGGGGACAATTAGGCATGGCTTTATCTGACTTGCACCTTCTCTGTGCCAGGCCTTGGGCTAGATGCCAGGCTACAAAGATGAATAAGACAGAGTCTCCTGCAGCGCTCTCAGGAAAGGGAGGCCCAGGTATTTATCAGTAGGATATGGTTAATGGAAGAAAGGAACCCACAAGATTGCTGGGCTCCTGAGTGGGGAGGAGACAATGCCCACCTAAGCTCCGTGCTGTGGGATGCGCAAGAGCCAGTCACATGGACTAAGGCAGGGAGCTGCTTGGCAGAAAGAGGATCACTGAGCAAAGACCTCAGTGTGGCATGGGCATTTGTCATGGAACACAAAGCAGGGTGCACCAAGAGATGCTGCAGAGATGGACAGGAGCAAGGCTGCAGAGAACCCAAGGCACCATGTTGAGAGGCTGCGACATGACACCACATGCTCCAGGAACCAGAGAAGAGCTCTTGGGAGGGGAGTACCATGATCAGATTTTAAACCGAGATGTTCTGCTGGCAAGATCATGGACAGATACCGATTTGCATGCTGTTGCCATGGCTTAGATTTATGACGTGTTTAGGAAGTAAAACAACAGAACTCAACTGACTGAATGCAGGAGATAAGAGAGAAAGAGAAATCTAGAATGGCTCCTTGGTGTCTGGCATGAGTGACTGGGAAGATGATGATGCGTTAGTTCAACGTGGGAAAACTGGTGAATGCAGCTTGAGGTTGAGGAGTTTAGCAAGATCTACAGATGTTAGGAATACATGATCCTGGGGCTTAGGAGAGAACCCCAGCCTGCAGATTTGGGGGTTACCAAATAGAAGCAGCAACTAAAACCTTGAGAGCAGAGAAGATTGCCCAGGGAAGAGCAGAGGCTGAATCCCAGGGGAAATATCCAAGCTCAAGAGCAGGCAGAGAAAGAGGAGCCCACGAGGGACCCTAAGAAGTGATTAATGAGGTTGGCAGAGAAGCAGGTCAACAGGGAGTAGATACATAGAGAAGTAGGGAGGACATCAGGCTACAAGGCAAAGTGTGATCCAAAACCCACAAGGAGGACGTTCTGTTTTGCTGGAGCAGGAAGTGGAGTGGTGGGAGAACGGTAGAAAGGTAGATTGAGATGGGCTGGTAGAAGGCTTGATGCTACCCGTGGAGTCAAACTGGGGCTAGGTAATAGGGATTCTGAAGGTTTCTGGATGTCCACCTTTGGGAGACCCATTGAAAGTAGTGATTTTCCAAATGTGTGCTAGTGAGATGCGAGTGTGACATAATGTTATCAGGGAAGTACAAGACTTCTGGATTTTAGTCCTAGGGCTGGCAGAGACAAACTGCTTCTCTCTGTTTTTTTGTTGTTTTTTTTTTTTTTTGAGACAGGGTTTTAGTATGTAGTCTGGGCTGGCCTTGAATTCACTATGTAGCTAAGGCTGCCTTTGAATTCACAATCCTCCTGCCTCAGCCTCCAGAGTGCTAGGATTACAGGCATGTGCCACCATGCCTGGCTCAGATTCTACTTCTTGCTGCCTCAGTTATACTCTCTGTAAGATGGGAAGAATCTTCTGGCCTGATTCCAGCTCTCCAGCTGAGCTGGGGAAGAAAGAAAAAAAAAATCAGAGCAAAAAAGGCAAAAAAATCTTTTATGATTTTTGGTTTTTCTGTTGCTACCACCCACCATGTGCATGAGATGGTTTGGTTTCCTGGCAGCCGAGCTATGTAGGAGGTTCAGTCTGTTCTTCTACCCACACCTAACACTCTTTCAACCAAGGAGAGATGACATTCACTCTGAGCTGGTCACTGGAGCTTAGCAGTATGGATTAAATCACCCAAACCACAGACACTGTGTTCTCAGGAGTTGCATGCTCTTGGGTCCCTAGAAATCTGAGGGTGGCAGATCCTGGACAGTGTCTGTGGGTTTCTAGCCAGCACTGCATAGGGACACTGGGTCATCTCCCATGGCTTGGAGCTGCTGCCTATAGTGAAAGTTTTCCTATACCACAACATTGTACTTGGCTGACATTTCCTTACAATTTTGGACTGATGAAGTGTGTTTTGGCACTGAACGTGCTAGAGTCAAACCCTCCTTGTTTGGTTACGAAAAGCAGCTAGACCACCCAAGACTACAGGAGCAGAACCGAGACTGGGGCTGGAGTAAAGCCAAAGGAACCACGGTGCATTCACTGGGAAAGTCACAAATGAGCACAGTCAGGTGTAGGGGAAGGTCTGAGTTCTGTCTGACCAGGACAGATCCTTTGGAGTCAGGCCTTCCTGCCTGTCACACATGCTGCTGCCTCTGCACAGAACACCCTTTCCTGCTTTGTCTCCTTCCTGCTTGGAGGGATAAAATAGAGAGAGAAGGTGATAATATAGTGAGTGCAGTACACCGACAGTTTACAAATTCTTCTCAAGTATACTAAGTTTATCTCACTCCCACTGTAACCCTGCAGGGCAGGAAGAACTAGCTCAACATGAAGTGATTTCCTAAGGTTACTCAGCTGGCGAGAAGCAAGAGAAGCAACCCAGATCTCCTGGTCCAGGGAGGGGCATCCTCTGGGTGATGGCTCTTACCAAGCTCCCCGGAGGATTATGCATGTGTCACATGCTCCTAATGCCCCTTTTTAAGGGGAGGGGACAGATAAAGGTTTTTCTCCTTCTTCATCTGGGTCAGTGTAGACCACCAGGGCCGTGGTGAAATCTTGCCTAGTGGTGATACATTTCTGTCCTTCCCAGCAAACTGGAAGGAGGTTTTACTGAAACATGTCAGCCCTGACCAGTTGCCTGTGGAGTATGGCGGCACCATGACTGACCCAGATGGAAACCCCAAGTGCAAATCCAAGGTATGGGCCACCAGAGGCTGGAGGTGAGCAGGGCGGCCTGGTCCAAACGCATAGTCCAGCTCATCTCACACTCTGCCTCTAGATCAACTATGGGGGTGACATCCCCAAGAAGTATTACGTGCGAGACCAGGTGAAACAGCAGTATGAGCACAGCGTGCAGATTGCCCGTGGCTCCTCCCACCAAGTGGAGTATGAGATCCTCTTCCCTGGCTGTGTCCTCAGGTAGGGCTGGGCCCCTTCCCGAGACCTGAGCCTTTCACTCACAGGTGTCAGTGGGTAGGTGGGGGTGGAAGAGAGCTTGGTGCCAGAGAAATGCATGTACACAGATGGAATTATGTCTAAATGGGTCAATGTCATCTGCAGGTGGCAGTTTATGTCAGAGGGAGCGGATATTGGTTTTGGGATTTTCCTGAAGACCAAGATGGGGGAACGGCAGCGGGCAGGGGAGATGACAGAGGTGCTGCCTAACCAGAGGTACAATTCTCACCTGGTCCCTGAGGATGGGACCCTCACCTGCAGTGACCCTGGCATCTGTAAGTATCTTTGTCTTGACAATACCTTGAAGTCTCTGTCCAGCATTCTGCCTGGGAAGTCCCTCTTCCTCCATGGATTTGGGCTTGTGGTGTTAGAACCGGAAGTGGAACTCCATCAGTTCAGCCCTCTCCTGGCATAGAAAAGTAAGCCTGGAGAAGTGCAGTGACTTACCAAAATGACCCCTTGGTTAATAACAGGGTGGGCCTAACAGTAGGTTAATGTACAGGTGAGTCACAGTAGTAGGTTAGCACAGGGGTTCTGCTTTCGGGTACAGGTCTCACCAGGTCTGTGACTGTGGCCAGATGTTTCTTGGGATGCTTCTTCCTCTTGGCCAGAGGTAGACTTGGCTGTCTGGGTGTGAGCAATATGCTGAAGAAGTCCTGGCTCTGGGCTGGGATGTAGCTCAGTGGTAGAGCGCTTGCCTAGTATGTGTACAGCCCTGAGTTCAATCCCCAGCACCACAAAAAAACAAAAAACAAGAAAACCAGCCTTGACCTCTCTAAGCATCACTTATCTCTGGGTTGACCAAAGAACGGGCACAGAATGTAAACAGGCAGTTTACACATGAAGAAATAAGAATGGCAAATACACATTTGAAAAGGTGTTTAACCTCGCTTGACTTTATGATATCGATTAAAAATTCCCTTTGACTCAGCAGTTCTACTTCTGGATACATATCCTACGGAAATATTTATACAAATACACAAAGACAGAGGGACAAGGATGTTTCTGGCAGTATGAAAAACTGGCAATAAACCAAATGGCCAACAGAAGGTCCTGTTAAATATAGTCCAGCCATACGATGGAATACTGTATTGTCATTAAAGAGAATAAATTGATATGTAAGATGTCCAATACACATTGAACAAATAAACATGAAACACGGTATATGAAAATATTCCCTTTAGTTTAAAAAAAAGTGTACACCAAAAAGAATTCTGAGGAATATATTCCTTTTTGTGTGTGTGTGTTTGTGGTACTGGGGATTGAACCCAGGGTTGTCAAAATGACCTACATCCCCGGCCCTTTTTTTATTTTTAGACAGGGTCTCACTAAATTGCTAAATTGCTCATGCTGGGCTGGAACTTGAGCTCCTTCTGCCTCAGCCTCCAGAATGTCTATGCTAACTCTGAACAGTAATTATCACTGGGATGGTAGAATGCTTATAGAGGGCTTTCACTTCTGCAATATAATATACTTTTCACCGACCATTTATTACATTTATAACCAGAAAAAGCATGCATACACAGGCACAAAAAACCAAATTTCCAGTTAACTTTCTGAAAGGGCTGGGGGTGAAAATCGAAGGTGAGCCAGGCCTTTTTTGATTAGGCCTGGAGATGGAGCTGGACTTGACTATTGACTAGTCACCTGGCATTAGGCAAGTGACTTTATCTCTTTAAATTTCAGTTTTCTGATTGCTACAATGGGGATCTTGCAGGGATACCCGATGATTACATATCATAAGGTATCTAAGGCTCTTACTTGGTACAATGCCTGGCATAGAGCCAGCATTCGATGCTTGGTGTCCACCATTATTATTAGTAGAGTAAGTGGGGGAGGGGGAGACGATGGTAGAAGGTGGGAGAAGCCCTGTACCACATTTCTAAGGCAGCACTGGTAGATCCGAACTAGCTCCACAAACATCTCCTCCTCTGTGCTTGTCCATACCATCACCCAATCTGAAATTCAGCCTCCTCCCTTACAACCCAGCAACTTTCAGTCTCCACCGCCTCCTCCCCACAGATGCTCTGTGGTACAATACGGCTCCCCGGGGAGGGTGTGTATTCTCCTTAGTGAGGAGTCAGGTCCCCGGGGAGAAGGCATATACTGTAGGCTTAGTACCAGCTCAGACACTGACACCCACTTCATACATATAAGACTGAATTTTTTTTTTTTTAAAGACAAGGAAGCTGCAGTATAAAGAGAGTGTTCTCTTGCCCACAGAGTAACTTGTGTAGACAACACAAGACACCAGACACTCCTAGAGTCCCAGTCTGGGAACTCTTGCTCTGGACTGTCCTAGAGATGATTAGGACATCTGTCCTTGTTGCGACAAAGTAGAGAGTGGAGTCCCAGACCAGGGAAGCCAGGAGAGCCCCAACCCCTCTTTACAGCTTCACTCATTCCCTTTCTCTCATCCTCAGTATCTGTGGATGCCAGCCCGAGAGGGGACTGTGAACCTTTTGAACATGACTAGGCGTAGGCTGGCAAATCCCAAACTTATTTTAGCTCCTCTTGAATACCTTCCTAACAGGAACTTTTTTTACCTGCTTGTGATCTGCTTGTTGCTTATTCCCAGGAGCAGCAGAGTCAGGCCACAGCATCTGCCCCTCTCCCAGTGTAAAGACGTGAAGTAGCTGTTGTCAGGGGCCGCGGCTCTGGTGAGACCCTGAGCTCAGAGAACTGAGGCTCACGTGTGGAAGGCAATGCTCTCGGAAACCCCAGTGACCCCGTGTGGTACAACACAATTACCTTGGGGGAACATCTAACCTCTGGGTGCACCAGCCCCAATGGCAGGAGCCCTGAACTTTCTTCTGGCTTCTAGTCCTTGTCCAAGTGTACTAAATTACCAAGGAAGGGACTACAGTTTGAAATGATTTTAGTTTTTTTCTCTCACCTAATGGTGAGAGGGCCTACTGAATATGGAATACTTGACTAGGAACGAAAAGATTCAGAGAAAAGAGTTAGGGTCTGTCCACCAAGAAGGCACAATGTAGTTCTAAAGACCCGAAACACTGCAGAAAGGTGACACACTGCTGCTAGACAGTGCTGGGGTGGAAAGAGCCTGGCAGGCACAGGAGGCCTGCTTCCTGAGGAAGTCCAGCCTTGTCACCAATTCTCTGAGTGTTTGGAACAGGTGTCTTTTAAGAACTAGATTTGTTGGAGATTTAGCTCAGTGGTAGAGTGCTTGCCTAGCAAGTGCAAGGCCCCGAGTTCGATCCCCAGTACTTCCCCCCGCCAAAATAATTAGATTTGACTTTCCTTCTTAAAAGTAGGG
The DNA here is from genome assembly GCA_004026905.1 of Hystrix cristata. Lineage (NCBI taxonomy): Eukaryota > Metazoa > Chordata > Mammalia > Rodentia > Hystricidae > Hystrix > Hystrix cristata. Next base: position 29,562 of record PVJO010001327.1, read on the forward strand.
TAATGGACTAGAGAAGGTCTTAATCTGGGGCCCAGGGACTCTCAGAGCAGTGGTTCTAAATCCTAAAGACCAAATACTCCCCTTTTATAACTAATAGAGTCTAATGGCCTCTTTACTGTTCTGAAATGAAATTCATAGATAATATAACCCATTTACATGCATAATTTAAATGTCTTTTTTTTTTTTGGTGCTGGGGAATGAACTCAGGGCCTTGTGCTTGCAAGGCAAGCACTCTAATCCCCAGCCCTAATTTAAATATCAATGTAATGTATTGGTAATATGAAAGAGAAATAAAAGAAAGCCCATTTGGGGACATATCTATATCTATATCTGTATCTCTCTTCTATATATATATCTCATTACTGGGGATTGAACCCAGGGCCTGCACCCTGAATTATATCCCCAGCACTTTTAAAAAAATTTGAGCCAGGTATGGTGGTACACACCTGTAATCCCAGCACTCAAGAGGCTGAGGCAGGAGGATCATTACAAGTTTGAGGCCAGCTGGCTACATAGTGAGTTTGAGGCTAGCCTGACCTACATGGTGAGACCCTGTCTCAAAATCAAACCAAACCAAACCAAACCCAAACAAAACAAAACAAAATAGATCCATGCAGACTCTAGAACTGCAGCGACTCCACGTCCTTGGGGCCTGTGCCTCTCATTAATCCCTTCCTTCTTTCTGAGGGCAGAATATCTCATTAGGCAAAGCCACCTCAATCCTGGTACTTGGTCTAAAGAGACCAAAGGACTAGTCCTTTAGCATAACTGACTGTGGTTGCCAAGGCTCTGTTGTCCAAGCAAAGAGAGAAGGCATCACTCTTTCCAGGTCTACTGGTCCTTTAGGACCTCTGGAATAGAGAAGATAGATGACACTTATGGGTGGTGTGTCTACCAGTGGTCTAAACTGTGCATTTTATCTAGGGTCAGGAAAGTGAAAAGGTGAAGTCTTAGGGTAAATATACCAGTGAGTTTTGTTTTGTTTTTTCCTTGCTGGGAAAAGTAGAGAAGACCAGCATAGGGAAAGGGGAGAGCTAGCATTTTTGTTTTCATGCTTAGTTCTCTTGCAGGGCTGTTTGACTGAAATGGAACAGCTTCTCAGAGAAACAAGGTTGGATTAAAAACAAGTCTGCCCCACTGCCAAGGCTTGGAAGCTTTCTCTGCCAGCTGCATGCCCCTTTCTCATTCCCTCCTCAGAGGAAACCACTGCTAACAGATCTTGTCTATTATCCTTCCAAATATCTTTCATCCCTTTGGAAGTATCACGTTTCTTTAATAAACAGGGCATGTACATATATGGATACATTCACAGGAATTGTATCTGTCATTCAGTATATGCTGGAAGGAAGTCTGAAACTGGAGAACTCATCACAGAGTTTGAGAAAAACTTTCCCTGTAAGGTACCATCTGAGTGGTATCATTAAAGAGAACCTGTAAGTATAAATAGACAAGTAGCAAAGCCAAAACAAAAATTTTTTTTACATATATAGTAACAAAAACGTTACAAACTACTTACAAACTGTTCTGGAACTTGTTTTCCTAGCTTTAGGAACTAGTATAGAGATTCCCTAAGTTGTTACATGAAGCTAAACTATTATTTATTTATTTTTGCACAACTGGGGATTGAGCCAGGGGCTTCACAATGAACTACATCCCCAGCCTTTTTTTAATACTTTATTCTGAGACAAAGTCTTGCTAATTTAGCTAAATTGCCCAGGCTGGGCTCAAACTTGCAATCCTCTTGCCTCAGGCTCTCAGAGTGCTGGGATTACAGGTGTGCATCAACAACCCTGGCTGCTTTTTCCTTTTAAATCAGCATAGTAGTCCATTATATGGATTATAAAATGTTTAAGCAACTTCTCTTTGATAAACTTTGAGTTTTCCCAGCCTTTTATTATTATAAACAAGTCTATAATGACTACTGTGGTCCACTTATCTTTCTTGGAATAAATTCCTTGTTCACAAAGTTTGCACAGTTTACCTTTCCCAGCAACTAAAGAAGGCTGGGCTTCCCAGGGCCCAAATCAGGCGGGACAAAGGCAGGAATGCAGACTAGAGGGAAATTCTAGCTTCATCATTTTCTCACTGGGTGATATAAGAGATTTCCTTTTTATCAGATATAAAACAAAACTAATGCTGAACTCACAGAGTTGTGAGCAAGAATGAGATTATATATATAGATTACCAAGCCAGTGCTACAACACATAAATAGCCATTATTGTTACTACAGTTTTTGGGGGGGCAGTGTTGGGGATCGAACTCAGCCCCTTGCACTTGCTGGGCAAACACTCTACCACTGAGCTAAATCCCCAAGTCCTGTTACTATTATTATTGTAACTACTGCTGCTGCTACTAATTCTACTTCCTCCTTTCGTAGCCCAGTGGAAGCTCTACTGTGTCTGAAAGGCCACAATTTTGGTCTAAGGGGTCCTAGTCTCTGTCTCATATGCTTTTCACATAAACATCTTGTCAGTGCAGCTAGACTAAGTTTTAGAAGGCCAAGAGCTGGACCAGGTTTCAAAAGGTAGCTTATGATACCTCCTCGCCCTTACTTCCATGGTGCCTTGCTCGGTCAATAAAAATTGCTGTCCCTGAGTGCTTTGTCAGAACCACCTGAATGTCTGGTCTTCTGCCTCCCCTTAGATGTCCTGCGGTTTGACAACACCTACAGCTTCATTCATGCCAAGAAGGTCAGTTTCACTGTGGAGGTCCTGCTTCCAGATAAAGCCTCAGAAGAGAAGATGAGTCAGCTGGGGGCAGAAACATCAAAATAATGCCACCTCCTCCAGCAGGCCTGGCCCCTTCAGTGTTGGTTTCCTTGTAGCAGTCATTTTTCCACAACCCTGCAGCCCACAGAAACTGGGCTGGAGGGGAGACTTTTGCTGGATCTGGGAGCTTCTGCATCAGAATTAGGAAGAGAGCGAGTAGCTGGTGTGGGTCTCCTTGCCTCTCAAATTACTAGGGAGTCCTCAAGGGCTGGCCAATTTTAGTATATGTGCTGCTGAAGCGAGCAGAAGGGCTGACCATTGTGATAGGATCTGCCCTGAAAACCTTGTCAACTTTACCTTTCCAGTGATAGCCAAGACAGGGAGGGGGGTGCCACTGCGCAGCCGCAGGGAAGAAATTAGAAAAAGGGGGAGAGATTGGGATCTAGAACTTCAAGGAAGCCAGCAAAGAAGTGTGCTCCCAAATGAACATGGAAATTCAGATTGTAAAAAGGGAAAGCGAGGTAGCTGGTTGCTAGAGTTATGGTGGGGACTAGTTCTTCCCAACTTTTTCTTTTATCATTGAGGCTGTGGTATCTTTCGGCTTTTACCAAGTCTCAGGAGTGGCCCAAGTCAGCACAGATCTTCCCATTGGAAGGTACACAGCCATGCCTCTCTCTCACCTCAAGAACTTCAGCAACTCCTGGGCTGCCTCTTTAATTCCTAATGACTGTCAATGAGTCAGGGCTTCCTGAGACTTTGGTACCCAGCCACTGTTCTCCAATACAAAAAAAAAAAAAGCACAAGGGTAATTATCTCTGGGGACCACACTTCATGGAAGGGCCTAGGAGGTAGGAGGCTGGGGATGGGAATGAGTCCTGTAAGGGAGGCCTTCCATCCTCTTTTCAGTGCTACTAGCCTCTCACTAAGTAACCCTCTGCGTGAGCACCCTAGACGAATGGAATAATGGCAGTAGCATTCAGAGCGTTTCCTAGTCTGAGACTCCAGCGGTGCACACCAACTGGCTTCCTGACCTGAACAAGGCCTTGGCAGTCCCATCTCTGTGGGAGACGTACAATGGACGCAGTGAGTTCCTTGTGCCTGTGAAAGTAGGTAGCCAGGTCGAGGGGTTGACCGGGCAGGCGGCCAAAGACCCGGCCAGCATCTTGAAGAGCCAGAGGCTGAGGACGGTCACAACCTTTGACCCGGCACCCCCTGGACTGCCCAGAACTCGGGAAGCGGCCCCAAGCCCTGGCCCACCCCGGAGAGTTCGTCTTGCAAAGCGGAGGGAGCTCAGGGCAGGGATAAGACTACTGCGGACCAGAGGGAGCCCGGGCCACCCAGGCGGCCCCAGGCAGATCGCTCAGGAGGACATACTGGCCTTGGTTCACAGTGCTTTGTGAACAAAATTAACCAATGAATAAAACAACGTTCAGTGCACAGGGAGTGGAATTCAATGCCCGCTGCCCTGTGAAACCCAAACTTCAGCTTCCCGGGAGGGGTGGCTTACCGCCAATGGGACGCATGCGCAACCCGCACCTGCTCGCTTCTCGCGTGAATTCTCCCGAGAGGACCAATTACCAACTTGCCTCCCGGTTGGACCAGCTGGTGGGGTGTCGTCCGCCATCTTTGCTTAGGGCGTGAATGGTGTTCCTGACCGCCTTCACGGAGAGGGCGGAAGCCCCGCCTCACTCTGCTTTTCAATACCTGCAGGGTAGTTCAAGCGCACTGAGCTGTGTGTGTCGCGAACACTTCCCGCCGCGGTTGTGGTGGGCCCAAAATAGGAGGGAGGCGGGGGAGCGGCGGTCACGTGGTGTTAGGGACCGTCTTCTAATTCCTCACCACCACTCCTTTTATTTCAGGGGCTGGGGACAGTTCTCTTCCTTCCCTCCACACTGAGCCCCCGCGAGGTAACCGCTGATCCCCAGACGGCCCCACCAGACCCTACAGGGCCACAGGCTCCGAGAGCTGAAAACAGTGACTTCAATAGGGAGTTGGTATTCACTTTCTCGGTCTTTATTTGATGATAAAAACGAATTCTTAATGAGTTTCTACCAGGTACTACACAACACTTAAGCTTGCCGCCTATGGCTGTTGTAAAAATTGAAGTGCATAATAAGTGCAAAGCGCTTACAAGAGAACCTGGCACAAGTCATCGCTCAGTAAACACTGGTTATTCTAAGTTTTTACAGACCTGAAAAGTGGGGCTTGGGGAGGCTAACATCTAATTGGCGGCGCAATCGGGATTTGAACCCAGGACTGCCTGTCTCCAGTGACCACACCGTTGTCTCGCTGATGCCTCAAAGGGTTCACCGAGTTTTAGTCTAGTGCTCTCATTTCTGGTCCTCTCTGTTGAAATCACTAGCCCCAAGACCCCTCTGTTCTGATCATTTCTCTGGAGTTTTGTCTCCCGTGCCTCATTCATTTCAGTCAATGTCCTGCCCCCCAAGAGGTTCGGTCCGGGATCATGCCGATCCAGTTAGATGAGAGGGCTTAAGTGGCAAACGTGCCACCTGTTGAGAAGGGACTCCACAGTCCAGACACCCACCTCTCTTGGGCACTTGCCATTATACTCCTCCAGTCTCATCTACTGAGTTCGCCTTAAGAGCACGTGATCTGAAGTCACAGAGTATAATTCAAATCCCATCCACCGCGTAGAGCCTTCCATCCCGGGAGAACTGGCCAGCAGAGACCCCGAGAGAAGAGCTGAGCCCACGAATCTTGTGTGACCTTGGGCAGGTGACCCACCTTCTCTGTGCCTCTATTTCCTCTTCTGTAAAACAGGCTCCCACGCTGGTGGGAGGGTTTAAAGAACCAAACCTTCTAGAGTCCGCAGTAAACTCAATAAGCGAAGACTGTTATAATTAATCTTCACGACCATCCTAGGAAGTGGACGCTAGCGCCCCCCCTCCCCTTTACGCATGAACAAAGTGAGGCTCAGGGAAGTAGGTTTTGACCTGAGATCACTTAGCTATGAAGCGTAGCAACCCCCGATTGGAATACCGGCCTCCTTGGCTCCCAAAATTACAGTCAGTCCAGGGAGAGGTTGGCGTCAACTACTCAGAGAAAAACGAGACAATCCTGTAAATCGCGAGCCGGCTGGGAGAGGGGCTTGGGTGCGCGGGGCAATTTGCAGACGCTCCCTTCCGGCGGAGATTGCCTCGCCGTCCTTCACCGAGCCCTGCGGCGGGACTAAGCCCAGGCTGACCTTAGTGCTAGCGGTGGTGGAGACGGTAGCAGGAGCAGTGCAGCTGCAGTGAGTGGCCCGGGCCGCGGCGGGAGCGTCATGTCAGAGCCTCAGTCGCGGGGCGCCGAGCGCGACCTCTACCGGGACACGTGGGTGCGATACCTGGGTGAGCGCGGGGCGATTGGCGCGGTGACCCCTCCTCCATAAAGCGGGGGAAGCAGGGGCCGCCGGGTGCCTGTCCCAGGGCCTGAGGGAGGTGAGGGAGGGCCTTGGTTCTCATTCTGCCTGGGCCAGAGGCTGGTTGGGCTAAGAGAGGGCTAGAGACTTGCCCAAGGTCACACAACTTTCATAGCTTCAGCTCTGTCGCGGGGACTCTGCTGGCCAGTTCTCCCGGGATGGACTCCCATTTTAGCCCTGCAGCCCACTGGCTCTGTGTGAGCCTCAGTTTCCTCCTCGACAAACAGGGCTGAACAGGATGGTCTTCCTCACTGGTGGTGCTTCTAAGGTGGGGTGAAATAAGGCATAGACAGGCCTGGCACACGGGGAGTGTCTGGTCACTGGGGATACCCTTGATCACCTGAGTTCACCCCCCTAGAACGGAGCCTAGGAAATACAACCAGGGAGCCATGATAATGGTGACTGTGTGCTCAGCTGTCTCACTTTGGCCCTAGAGTCGAGATGGGTGTCTTTATCGGCATAGTTTACAGCCAGGAAACCCCGGCTCAGAAAGGTAAAGTCACTAGGCTGAAACACTCAGCTGCAGTTCAGCGGTCTGGGATTAGACCCAGTTTCCTCTCTAGCGCCCCCTTGTGGAAAAGATCACAGACCTGAGAATTAATTATCCTCTCCCTCCAGGTTATGCCAATGAGGTGGGGGAGGCTTTCCGCTCCCTGGTGCCAGCGGCTGTGGTGTGGCTGAGCTACGGTGTGTCCAGCTCCTACGTGCTGGCCGATGCCATTGACAAAGGCAAAAAGGCAGGAGAGGTGAGTGTTAGTTTACCTTCCAACCCCCACCCCACGTGCCACCTTGGGTGTGCCTCATTCTACAGCCTCATGTGTGTCAGAGTCCCTGTGAGGTCACATTCCCCACAGCCTCGCCCGGTGGACTCTATACTCCAGTTTGTGGGCTAGTGCACCTCCATGCCCCTACCCCTTCCTGGAGGTGGCAGTCTATACCCACGCCTGACTGTGTACAGTGCCCCTCCCCCAGTCTTGAATGGTGCAGTCCAGAACCCAAAACAAGGGCAGTTCCTTCTGCCCTAAGGTCCCCTCCCCACTGGCCACTTCTTCCTTCCTGGCCCACTTTCATAATGTTGCCCATAGGATTTCCTTCCTCTTCCTCAGCTGGATTAAGTGTCTCTGTGCCCACCAGGTGCCAAGCCCCGAAGCCAGCCACAGCACCAGAGTGACCGTAGCTGTGGTGGACACCTTCGTGTGGCAGGCTCTGGCCTCTGTGGCCATTCCAGGCTTCACTATCAACCGTATATGTGCCGCCTCTCTCTATGTCCTGGGCACCACCACTCGCTGGCCCCTGGCTGTCCGCAAGTGGACCACCACTGCACTTGGGCTTCTGGCCATTCCTGTCATCATCCACCCCATCGACAGGTGGGTGCCCCCCTAGCCTCAGGGATCACCCCTCTCCAGGTAGTTAGGCTCTAAGAGGTGTGTGGCACAGGATAATGACAGCAGAGGCAGGACTGGCACTGGGGGGGGGGGTTCCTGGGATAGAAAGGATAGTCTGCGACCTTGTCATATGATCTGGCAGGTACTTTGGCAATAAAGGAGGAGGGATGCCTTGAGGGTGTGGGACACAGGACAAGTGACTTTCCAGAAAGTCTAGTGTTACAAAACAATCAGAGGTAGGCAAGAGCAGTTGCATCCTAGTGTGGTAGGTTTGGGGGAGGTATTGGTGACAGAAGCCCAGCTCAAACTGAACAGTTATGTGAAAGGAGTAATGTCTAGGGTTGAATTACTTTCAGGGATGCTTAAATCTAGGTACCCAAATGATGTCACTGGGGATCTGGCGCTCCCTATCCTGCTCCCCTCTGTCCACCCCAACCCATTCCTTGCTTCACTCACTTTCCTTTGAGGAAGTAAAGATGGTGCCCAGGAGCTCCTAGGTTCACCAACTTACCGAGCCCCATCAGAAGCTTTTTAATAGTGATAGCAAAACCCCAGGGAAAGCTGTCATTGGTTCATCTAGAAGTGATGCCCACCTCTGAGCCATTTTTCCTTTTCTGATTGGCCAGGCTTGAGTCACATGCCTGCTCTTAGAACTGGAGATGGGCATTGCTCCTACTAGACCAACACGGAGTGGTAGGAAGAGGCTTTGCTTGGGGGAATATAACTTCCCCTGAGACACGGAACAAGTTCTTTACCCTCTTTGCCTCAGTTTCCTCTACTGGATAAAGAAAAGGAAGATGGCTCTTATTCTGGAGATCTGAGTGGGGCTTTCCCAAGTAGACCAAGGTGGGAGGAGCATGATAAGGTGAATCTCTACCTCATGTCATTTGTGCCCTGTAGCCAGAGTCCCTTCCCCTAGCTCTGGTCTCCTGCATTTTAATCCCGCGTAAGCACCCCAACCCACCTGCTCACCTCTTGTACCCTTTCTACAGGTCAGTGGACTTCCTCCTGGACTCCAGCCTGCGCAAGCTGTACCCGTCAGTGGGGAAGCCCAGCTCCTCCTGACCCTGCCTGGTGTTTGGTCCCTGGGTTGGTCCATTCTGCCAGGGAGTGTGGGTGCCCGGCTTCCCAGGCCCGGGCACCTGAGTGGATTCAAGCTGAACGGAAGCTTAGACATAAAGGTCTCAAGAAGCAGTAGCTGTAGCAGGACCTGACCCCATAAGCTTCCACAGAATCTATTGTACTGAGTGGAGTGGACCTGGGTGGGTGTGGCTCTGTCTTTTGATGATCAATTTAATCCTCCCGTGGAGGATAAGCAGACTGAGGCCCAGAGAGGGCAAGGAATATGCCCAAGATAACTTGACAGACTGGGTTCCAGGATGCCCAGCCGCTCGGCTGAGTCACTTTGTGGCAGCATGGCTGAATGACAGCAGCTACTCAGGGAGAAGCACAGGAGTGCAGCAGCCGGAAACCTCAGGACAGATTCTCCAGCCAGCCCATCCCTGGTGCCAGGGCTGCTGGGGCCTGGCTGGAAGGCAGGACACCCCTGAGCCAGGTATTGGCCAGACCAATAAATCCTTAAGAAGTTGAGTTTTGTTCTTTTCTGTTGGGGAGGAGCAGGGGTGTGGTGGGAGGAGCAGGGCTTCTCCTGGAGGAGGTAAACTGCAGAGGAGTGGGTTGTAGTCAGGGGAGGGCTTCCTGGGCCTGAAGGAACAGGTAGGGGAAAGCAAAGGAGAGAGTGTCCCAAGGAGGGACCAGTGTATGAGCAGATTGAGTCAAGAGAACACAGGATCCAAGGAACCAAAGTGGACAGAAGGGCTGAAATGAAGGTTTGGGTGGGGAGGTGAGGAAGGTGTTATAGAAGAGGCACCAGGGTGTCACACTCAGATCACCAAAGGCCCTGTGGGCCACAGCAAGGAGTGTATGAGTTGGACTATTTAAGAAGTCGTTGGCCAGATAGCAAAGCTTGGAGAGGGATGTCTTAGTCTGTGTTCTGTTGCTATCATAAAAGATTTGAGACTGGATAATAGGAATAAAGGTTTATTTGGGCTCATGGTTCTAGAGGGTGGGAAGTCCATGAGTGTGGTACCAGCATCTTCACAGCCTCGGGTGAAGTCCTTGTGCCTCTTCAGCTCATGACAGAAAGTGGAGTTGGGTGTGTGCAAAAGCCAGAAAAGGAGGCTCCATTCTCATGAGAAAGACATTCATTCATTCATTCACTCCTAAGAGCTCTGCCTCCTTGACCCAGACACCTCCCACTAGGCCCCACCTTCCAACACTGCAGCACTGAGGAGTTAAGTCCCAGCGCATGGGAAGAAACACTCAAACTATAGCAAGGGACAAGCTAGTGGCTGCTGCCATCATCCAGGCCTGAAGGGACAGATGGGACACCTGGTGGCAGAGCACTGGGGACAGAAGCTACAGGAATCAATGGGACCAGCTAGGGAAGAGAGGAGGGCTTGAGCCCAAGCGTTGAGTGCCAGAGCAGCTGCCAAAGAAGTGGAAAGAAATCCAGAGGGAGGGCTCCAGGCAGGCAGGGGTCGCAGCCAAAAGCCACTTTCGTCTCCTTAGCTGGTTTGCTTTGGGAGAGGGAAGAGCAGACCAGGCCCAAGTCTTTCATATGACTATAGGTTTGAGGCCTCTGCCAGGTTACTTGGCTTCTCTGAGCCTTAGAATTTAGGTGTGGAAAAGAGGGGTGGTGCTATGTCTACCTACCTCCTGTATTAGCAGGACAGCCAGGGCAGTGGGGTGTTGGTAACTGTTTAACCACTAGCTTCCTGGGGTGGGGGAGTCTGACTTGTTTATGCCTGTGGTGTAATTGCAGCTGACATGGCCTTTCCAAGCCACCCACACGAAGCCACTGAACGCAGCTGGGAAGTGACGCCCAGTGGCAGGCACACTATAAGGTGTGACACAACACAGTAGGGCTCCCTTATTCAAGGGGATACTTTTGAGGATGGTGCCAAGCCCCACCTATACTATGTTCTTTCCTGTGCATATGTATCTGGCATCAAGTTTAATTTATAAATTAGGCATAGTAAGAGATTAACAACAATAACTATAATAATTGTAATGGATTAGAACAATTATAACAATATACATACTGTGATAAAAGTTATTTAAAAATATGAATTGGCTGGGGATGTAGGTCAGTGAAGGCTTTGTGCTGAATCCTTATCCCTAGTACCAAAAAACCAAACAAGTCAAAAACCCATCACCATCATATAGCTTTAGAAACAGGCACAGTAGCACATATCTGTAATCCAGCACTCTGGAAGGCTGAGGCACGAAGATCACAAGTTTTAACCCACAACTTAGTGACATAGCAAGATTCTGTCTCAAAAAAAAAAAAAAAAAAGGCTTGGAGATGCAGTTTAGTGCAAAGGCCCTGTGTTTGATCCCCAGTACCACCACCACCACCACTAAACAAGGCCCTCAGTTCGATCCCCCGCACCACAAAAAAAATAAATACATAACAAACAGAATTGTTTATTTCTGGAATTTTTCTGTTTAATATTTTTGGGCCTCAGTTGACCATGGGTAAATAAAACTGTGGGGTTTTTTTTTTTTTTTGGGTGCCGAGGATTGAACTCAGGACCTTGTGCTTGCAAGGCAAGCACTGTAACCACTGAGCTAAATCCCGAGCCCCTACTGTAGCTATTATAGATATAAACAACTTCAGGAGTTTAATGGTAGTAAAGTGTAGCAAGGTAATTAGGAAGCAACTGTGTATTTATTTATTTATTTGTGCCAGGGATTGAACTCAGGGCCTTGTGCTTGCAAGGCAAGCACTCTAACCGCTGAGCTAAATCCCCAGCTCTGCAACTGTGTTTTTAATGACGTACAAATATTCCTCGTTTAATGATCTGTCCATTTTAATGACTGTTCAGACTTATGACCCATCTTTTTTTTTTTGTACAGTTCTGTACCTCTTGTTTATAGAGCCTCAGTCTACACAGTACTGTAATTTTTGCTAATTGTGCTATACAGTCCACACCTGTGGTTTTATGCTCTGTTATACATTGCAGTCCTGCATGTAAGAGTTATGCAAATAAAAGCAAAGTCATCAAGTTGGAGTTTTCCTTTGACCATTTCTACCATTTCTTTGTTCTGAACATTGTAATGTACATATTATATACAATTCCTCATTTAGTGACCAATTAATTTAAACCTAGTCACAGGAACATAACTGTGTTGTTAAACAAGGAATATCTCTTTAAATCAAAGTTTATATCTTTTTTTTTTAGTATTTAATTTTTAATAATGGCTAAGTTTGACAACCAGCTTGCAGAATTCCTAGCAAACTAACGATTGGCTCTGGCCCCTACCAATTTGTCCACATACCACTCATTGTCCCACAGGCAAGAGGATTTGCAAATAAACCAAGGACAACCTGTGGCTGGGCTTGGCAGTGCACAATTTTAATCCCAGCTACTCAGGAGGCTGAGGCAGGAGGACTGAGAGTTCAAGGTCAGCCTGGGCAACTGTCTACACCCAACAACAATAAATTAAAGGAAAAGAGGTATATTTTAGCTCCTGCATTTTAGAGGTTTCAGTCCATAGCCAGCTGGCTCCAGGGCAAGAAGCAGCATGGGGGAAGGACCTGCTAAGAAGGAAAACTGCTTATGTCATGGGCACCAAGAAGAAGATGGCAAAGGGAGGAAGCAGGGAGGGAAACAGACCCTTCCCAGTCACAAGCCCAGTGACTCTTCTCTTCTGACCAGGCCCTACATCCTAATATCACATTTAGCTGTAGTGTTCTCACGATCCAATCACCTTCAAAAGCCTTGCCTACCCATGTTTATAGCAGCACAATTCATAATAGCTAAATCTTGGAAGAGGCACATATGTCCGCCAACAAATGAATGTGATATTTATACACAAAGAAGTATTACTGCCATAAAGAAGGATGAATTTAAGTCATGTGTAGGAAAATGGATGCACCTTGAGAACATAATATTAAATGAAATAAATCAGACACGCAAGCTTAAATGTTGCATGGCTTCTCTTATATGAGAAACCCGAAATATAAATAAACAGCAAAATAAAAGGTGGATAATAGGAAGTAGGGAGATTTGCAAATGGGAGAGGGACCTAGAGATGGAGGCAAGAGGGAAGGAGAAGGAGGGAAGGGAAGGAGAAGGGGATTAAATATGAATTAAGATGTGTTATGTACATGTCCCAACTTCTCATGAGAAATGTGATCATTATGTATCAGAAACATGTACTGATAAAAAATAAAAATTGGGGGAAAAAAGCCCTGCCTGTGCGTGCACGAGGCTTTGGGAGAGGACACACCTAGATGAAAACCCTAATAGCAATTTAGCAAGACTTTGTCTCAAAATAAAAAGGGCTGGGGATGTAGCTCAGTGGTAGAGCACTTGGCTGGCATGTTTGAGGCCCTGGGTTCAATTATAGTACCAGCAAAAAAAAAAAAAAAAAAAAGACAAGCCTCTGGGCCCCTCATTAATCATTAAGGGACAAAGGAAGAGGGCCCATGATCCTGCCATCCCCGGGGCAGCCGCAGGTTCGGAGGACAATGCATAACTGTTGCTCTTTTGCTCTGCCATCTGGAGCCTGTGATCTGGAAACCAGGCAATGGGGAGAATCGGAAAACCTCAGCTGGTCCGGTGCCGAGATGCTTCACCTGTGCCCTGGGAATCCTCATCTGGAAATGTAGGTGGCCTCTCCTTTGTGCAGGTAAAGCAGGAAAAGGATGGTCTAGACATGCCAGATGACCACCCACTGTCACACAGCTAAGACGGCCATGCTGGAACTGGGGTTTGGGTTGGGCTCTCTCACCTGTGCAGTCTGCTGTCCCCCTACTTCCTGACTCAGTGTGTCTTTCTGCCTGGACTATTGGCAGCTCCCACCTTGTGGTAAGTGGCAAATGTCTCTGTGAGACTTCTGTGGCCCCAGCTGCTCCCACCCTGCTTTGGGGCCAGGTCAGGGAGGCTGCTGGGGAAGACCCGAGGGCTCTTGGCTTGGTGGACAGAGGAGTGGCACCACAACCACCAAGGGAATAAGCTCTGGGCTGGGAACAGGGGCACAAGATGAGTCGGGACAAGTGGGGGCGGCTATGAAGAAATCATGGTGCGAGTAGCCTCAGCCACAAGCCAGCCCCTTTGGCAAGGGGGCTTATGTACTAGGTTAAAATAACTTACTCCCTAACCACCTTTACCAAGCAAATGTAATAAAGCAAATACAGAACCATTCTAGAAAATTCAGATCCTTCAACAAGATGTGATCCTGCCACCCATATAATTGTTAACTAACATCTTAGTGTGTTGTCACATCCAGGTGACTTTTGCTACGCACACACATTAATATAGCAGTACAGCTTTCATAATATTCTATAACTTGCTTCTCTTACTCTACAGACAGCTCTGTAGGTCAGAGACATTTACATTCACGATGGTATAATAATCTACAGGAGAGAGGTAGAGGAATTTAACCAGAACCATGTTAGTAGAAACAGTCACCCCTCTTACCCAAAAGGGATACATCCCAAGACCCCCAGCGGATACCTAATTGTGGAAAGTACAGAACCCTAAAGATACTGTGGTTTTCCCTGTACATACACACATGTGATAGAGTTGAATTTATACCTAAGGGATAGTAAGAAGTTGATAACAATAGCTAATAATTAAATAGAACATTTTGATGTAGTAAAAGTCATGTAAAACTTTATGAATTGTTTGTTTCTGAAATTTTCTACTTATCATTTTCAGGCTACGGTTGGCCACAGATCACTGAAACCTCAGAAAAGTAAAGCTGTGGGTAAAGAGGGGGACTGCCGTGCCTGTGTTTTTCAGCTGTCTCTTAAACCCTGCCAGGTGGCACCTCACGGTTCTGTCCTCATTTAGCTGATGAACAAAGACCTGCTTTAGGGTGTTACCTGGCTCTGGGCCTTTCCAGGGAATGGGAGGGACATTGTCCTCCATCCAAGCAGGGGAGGGAAGAGACTTCAGTGTCTCTCAGAGTTCCTGTGAGAAGGGGACACACATACCATAGTCACAAGGCCACTGAAAGTTCAAGGACCCACCAGTGTCATGGTTTAAAGGTAGGTTCATGGGCTGGGAAGCAGTCTTGGTCCTAAAAAGACTGTTCCATCCTCCAGTCACCACTGTCCAGATAGGCGTTCTCGGTCCTGTTCCAGCCACACCCTTTCTTCCCACATGCACCTGGCGTTTCTGCCCCGCCTGGGTGAATAGCTTGGATTTGCAGTCAGCTCTAGCTGTCCTGCACAGCCTGCTCCACACCTCTGGGCACCTGTTGCCAGCCTCTTGCAAGATGCTGCAGGCTTGCTGGTGGCCGTACTGGCCTTTGCCTGTGTTACTCAGCTCCTGCGGACCCCTCACTGAGGTCAGCATGCTGTACTTTCTGCAATTTGGGGACTATTCTGGGGCAGCTCCCTACACCACCACCCCTGCCACCATCCTGCATGCCAGGAGAAGGTGCTAATGAGCTGGGCAGCAGAGAGATCATCTTCTGAGGAAGGGATGGATGGGAGTCTCTGTCCATCTAGGGGGAAGTCTTGAAGGCAGTGGCCCCCTTCTGAAAACCACTGACTAACCCTTCTGTATACTGGGGGTTTCTATTTTTCTAGTGGGCTCGTCTTGCCTTAACTTTCTATGGCACTCACGCTTGCTGGTATTATGTATCAGGGGCCAAGGTTAACTTCTTTCTGGAGAAGCCACCATGGCAGTGAATTGTTGGAGGAGGAAGTAGAGGCAGGAGCTGGGAGCTATTTGGTACCAGCATGCAGCTGCCTGGGGGTTACCCTGGCCTGAGATCTTTACAGTAGGGGCCTGGCCTTCCAGCCTCAGCCATTTTGGGCTCTTCTTATGGGAAACATCCTGTGACCACCATCTTCAGCCCCCCAAGGGCTGCCAAAGCCTTTCCTTCCTGCTCTTTTTCAGCACATCTGGGCTGCTGGAGCTGGAATTCCTATGTCCTTAGTGTTCTTTCGCAAACAGCAGGAACCTGCAGGTCATGGTCTTCCAGCCCCCGCGCTGCTCACTGACCACTGCTAGAAGGGGGGTGGGGTGGGTGTTGGCCAAAGCTACAAGCCAAGTCCCTTCCCCTCCTCCATGCTGCCTCCTGGATATTTGAAATTGGAGTTGAGCGTCTGGTCCCTGAGGGAGGCTGGAGTCAGGGAGGGCTGCTCTGTGGGTGCATAGTGGGAGCTTTGGCCACTGCTGAGCATTAGTGGGTGCCAAGAGGGTACTTTTTGGATCTCAGCTCCAGTTTTTGAGGTCCCATCACTGCCCTTGTCTCCTGGTAACAAGTCCTCTGCTCAGCCCCAAAGGAGGCGCCCTGGCAAATGATGGTACCCAAAAGCCCTGCTCAGAGCTTCCTTGCCCACCAGACACAAAACATCCACACCCTCATCCTCCAACCCTGCTGCCTCAGTGGGCGAGGATGAGACCATCCTCTTCTTCCACTCTGCACCAGTGACACTGTGGCATCCTCTTCCAAGGAGCCCACGACATGCTTGGCTCAAATTTCAGATGCCACCACCATAGTCTAAAAGGGTGAAACTGTTCCCCTCTTTCCTTCTTCCCTACCCTCCCTCTTCTCTCCATTAGCCCTCATTTACACTGCCAGATACTCCATTAAATTTTAATGGATAATGAGTAAATTTTAAGTATGAGTAAATTTTAAGTATGTCTCAAATACTGCTTTCTCCTTCTGAAATCTGACAACCTTCCACTCCTCCCTCCTGCTCTTCTGCAGCCCCCCTCACTCCCCAGCTCAGGAAGGAGGGATCACTACAGACACCCAGGGGTGAAGAGATAGGGTGGTCTTCTTTGCTTCATTCCTGTTTCTGCTACCCACAAGCTGCAGAGAACAAGGCCAGTGCCCTTGGGTGGGGACTCAGTTTCCCTTCTATGAAATGGAGGTAAGATACTGTGCTCATAAGTGCACTCAGGAAAGTGCTTACGGCTGCTGAATGTTTGCTTGATAGGCCTGAGAGTCAGATTTCAGTCTTCCCAAGAGCAGGTTCAGACGCAGCCTGATCCCAAGGTGCCTCTTATGACACCAGTGAAGACCTTTGGTTCCCACACATCCCTATTCTCCGGTGTAATCTGGCTCCTCTTGGCAAGAGTTGTGTTAGGGCCTAGGGCTCAAGCTAAGATCTCGGTGTCCCCAGTTGAAGAAGGAAGTTGATAAAGAAACTCTGAGTCCCTGTCCAGTCCCTCAGTCACCCAGGGTCATGGTGAGTGTCAGGTGGTTATGCTTCACAGATGCCCATCTGAGTGGTGAACAGGACACAGGGTATAACCCTGCCCAGGACAACCCTGCCCAGCTCTGCCATGAGTCTCTGGACAAACTGCTTAAGCATTGTTGGTTTTGACTTTTCTGGCTTCTCACTGGGCCTGTTGTTTCCCCTACCTATGAACATGGATTGGAGAGGAAGACACTAGGACACTTCTACTGCAAGATGTAGGACCACTCTCTGTCTCCTCCTTGGTAAAGGTAGAGTCTTAGGAGATGGTATTGTACAGCAATTCAAAGCAATGCTTTTAGAGTAAATAAAGAACCAAAAACTGGGGACCTGGATCTTCCACTTAAGAGCCATATAACACTAAGTGAATGGTTGTACCTCTCTGAGTCTGAGTTTCCTTATCTATAAAGTGGCCATGATAAGGGGCTTTGGGGACAGCATAAGGATGAAATGAGCTAAGTCCATAAAGCACTCAACGCAGTGTCTGGTACATAGACAGTATACACCACATGACAGATGTGATTTTTTTTTATTGTGCCAGGCAGCATCTAGAGTCAGATGTGACTTCCTTTGCTTTGAAGAAAGCCCCTTTAAATGCTTAATACATAAGCTGTGAGCTCCAAAGGGAGGAGGTGAGGGTGAGCATAATGGATGGAAGAAAATAAGTGTCCCGAGTTAGACATATGATGTAGGAATTTCCTGTCAGAGGCACAGGGATTTTGTGGGCGGGCTCCCAAGAGGAGGCCACTGTGAGAAATCTGGGGACTGCGTTCTCTGGGGGTCCAGGAGAAGTCCATCCCCACCACATCCTGTTCCTGTCCAAGGTGCTGAAATCTCCTCTTTGTCCTGTACACCCTCCAGTCGCTTGCTCTCTGTTTTGATCCTCCATTCAACTTTCAAGTATACTCTAAGTATCTAACATATAAGGAGTGGAGGTAAAAAGGGCTTAGATAAGTCTTGAACCCAAATCCCTCACAGCCCACAGGGAAGGAATTCATGCACACACGAATGCCTTAGGATAGGTGAGGACGAAGGCTAGGAGAGTCATTTCCCTATTCTTGGATTTCAGTGACATCCACCTCTTGCCTTTACTCTTGATGCTTTCTCTTTGGTAACATTTGTTCCTTCCAAGGCTGTGTGTTTCATATCGTTCCTGATTTGGCCACCATAGATGAATCTTCTCCAGGAAATCTCTTTCTCTATTTACTAATGTCCCAGAGTCAGGACTAATGATCAGTGTCAGGGTTGGAAGGCAGGGTAATTAAAGAGAAAACAGCCAAGGGTCTTTGAGAAGTGGAGAGGTGACCTAGATCGGGGTGAGCTCCTCGTCATATTTCTGCATGCCCTCGTCTGGGAGCAGCACCTCCACAGTGAAGCTGACCTTCTTAGCATGAACAAAGCTATAGGTGTTATCAAAGCGCAGGACATCTGGGGGACAGATGGAAAGATGGGCAGTTTAGTCTGGTTTCCCAGTCTCTGCATCCCTGCCCTGACTATGAGGGAAGACGGGCTTGTGTTCCCACTGGCTTTGTTTGCCAAGCAGACCCAAGTTCTGATCACGCCTTTCCCTTCCCCATGGGAACTGCCAGCCATAAGCAGTGCCTGTAAACAGACACAGACCTCCTTTTGGCATGTGCCCCAGCCTGGCTTTAGTTGCACCAACAGGCAGTGAGAACAATGGTCACTGGACCCATTGTCTCCACACCTGGATGCTACTGTGATGTATGTGAGGCGAAACAGTTGGGGATAGCAAAGTCCTCTCAGCCCCATTGGGCAAAATAGGTACGGGGCCAGGCTGCTACATACTCTATGCCTCCTCACAGGAACCCCAAGAGGCAAGGATTGTAGCCCCTGTTCACGAGCAAGCAAACCCAAGGTCTGTCCTACTTTGGTCAGAATTTTCCCCAGAGTTACACAGCTATGCTGAGGCCAAGAGGGGACGTTGTGTCACATTCACCTTTGTGGTGCTACACAAATTGCTTCACCTCTCAGTTTCCTCATCAGGAAAGTTACACTTGCCCTATCACTCTTTGCGCCACTCTGGGTGGAAACAAATAGCACTAAGCTGGGCCATGTGTCCTTGGGTGTATGCATTGAGGCATCAGTGCCTCTGAGTGTCCTCCTTCATAGGTCAGGTGGCTTCTACCTTCCAAGCCAGTGTCCAGCTAGGGGAAGACTTACAGACACCAGCCTCTGAGCAGGTGAGGCTCCCGTCCTCGGGCACCATGTGGGAATTGTAGCGCTGGCTGGGCAGCACCTCCATCATCTCCCCAGCCTTCTGCCGCTCCCCCATCTTGGTCTTTAGGAAAACCCCAAAACCAATGTCCCCACCATCCGATGCAAACTGCCACCTGTGAGGAGACAGGTTGCTGTTCAGTCCGATGAATCCCTGAGGGATTAGGGCTCAGGGAGGGGTGGGACAGTAGTCTGTCCCTACCTGAGGACACAGCCTGGAAACAGGATCTCATATTCCACCTGGTGGGAGGAGCCACGGCTGATCTGCACTGAGTGCTCATACTGAGTTTTCACCTGGTCCCTCACGTACATGGACTTGGGGATCTCCCCACCATAGTTGATCTGCAGACACAGGATGGAGCAGTTTGTTCCCCTCTCCTGGTTGTTGCTGACGCTGTTTCTCTTACCTGTGACACTTTCACCATTTTCAGGAAATATCCTACTCATCTTGTCCCCTGTTCCCCTTCTGTCAAAGCCCTCCCTCTGCTTGCAGGCTGGGCCAGGTACTCCTCTGACAGCTTCCTCTTCCAGCTCAAAACCTCATTCCTTGTTTGTCTGCACAGCTCTCAGAGCTGCCTTTAGAGCAGGGCTGGAACTCCCCAGTTTAACATTCTGTTTCTACACACCAGATAGTTGTGGAATGAATGAAGTGGGAAAGAAACCCAGATCAACCCACTTGCTCTCTTGTCCTAGGCCCTTTGTACCTTGGTTAAACATTTGGGGTTTCCATCTGGGTCAGTCAGGGTCCCCCCAAAATGGGCAGGCAGTTCTTCAGGACTGATAAGTTTCAGCAAACCTTCCTTCCAGCTGTCTGGGAACAGAGAGATGGAAGGGTGGTTATCATGTATGGAAGAGACCAATCAGCCTCTCACACCCACCAGGATGCCCTGAACTTTCATCTCCAAGTCCTGTGGGAGCTAGGAGGTGAGATGGTTGGGGATGGCAAAGTCCTCTCAGCCCCGTTGGGTAAAATGGGTACTGGGCCAGTCTGCTATGTACTCTCTGCCTCCTCACAGCAACCCCAAGGGCCTCATAGACATCAGGCTGTAGGGAGTGTCTTTCCCAGCATCCTGTTGCTATGGAAATGTGTTTCCCCTTGGCTGATGGGTTTGCATGTTCTTAAAGGTTTCTCAGCCATAAGCAGTAAACTCTTAGGTAGCAAACCTAAGAGTTGTTTAATTGTTTCAAGGAGACTTTAAAACTCTATGAGGTCAACGACCTTGTTGGGGCCACTCAGTGAATACAGTCAGACCTCTTGGTAGAAGATGAAATTCTCTGGGCCTTTGAAGGAACTCTCCCCGCTTAGTCATCACAATCATAATGCCTAATGGCCATTACTGTTACTCAAGCCCTGTGCAAAGCTCTGGGGTCTTGGCATGTTGCCATAGCCCAGGCCTGTGGCTAATCCAGTGTGGAGTAACCCACACTGCTCCAAGATTTGGTGAGCTTAGAAAGTAGTGTCCTGAGCCCCTCAAACCAGGCTACCTTGTTATCCAATAAGCTCCCTGCTAGTGGAATTGGGTAGAGGCAGAACACTGAGTGTCAAGAAGGGAGAAAAAGTGAGGATTTGTAAGACCCTCACACCCACCCAGATCCCTAGTTTTCCTGATTCTATGATATGACCATTTTGCTTAGGAGAAGTTATCCTCTAAGCTCAGGGTCATTGGTTTGGGTTTAAGAACTATTTTCCCTCTTTCTTTCTCTTACCCTGTAATTTAAAAAGACTGTTATTTTCCCTACCTATGAAATTAATTAATATTATTTTAGAAAATTTAAAGAATTTGGAAAAGTACAAATAGTATTAAAAACTATATGATTTATCATCATTAACAATTTAATATTGTTTTTCTTTTTAGAAATGGTTTTATTTGTTTTATATATTTTTGTTTTTACAAAAGTAAGATCACAAAAAAAAAACCAAAAGTAAGATCACACAGTCCACATGGTATTATAATCAATATTTTTCACTTAGTGACATTTCCTATGACATGAAATACTCACAGCATTATTTTTCATGCTTGCCCATAATTCATTGAGCGGATGCACCATTATTTACTCATCCAGCCCCTTCTATTGGTTCTCTCTTTTCTGAATCATAGTGACTCTTCCTGCTTTTCTTCCTCATCCTCCCGAGCCCAGGTTGTCCTTAGAAATGTTGGGGTTATGAATGGTGAAATGAAACTGAGGCCCGTAGACCAGAGATTGACTACAACTAAACTGAAACGGACACAGAGGTAGGTGTAGAGGCCTTATTCACTAACGGATATGGCAGAGAATATGATCTAGATAACTGGATATACTCTACAGGGTAAGAGACATTTCATTTGGGGGTGATCACTATTCTAGGTAATATGTCAAGTTCTGATGGGTGATGGGCCAACCTCACCCCAAAGCTTACATACAGGCAGAGGAAATGGTGCTGGAACTACTTACTTCCCAACACTATAATTTTCCTGCGGGTGTCCTCGCTCAGGAAGGGCTTCATGAGGTTGTAGCCCACGGGGAACAGTTTGGTGGCTGGAGAGATATAAATAAGGATAATGGGGAGAAAAGAATCCCACCAGGATACTCTTTCCATAATGGTCATAGCCAATGATCTGAAAGAGTCGTGATTGACTCTGGCCAGTTCCAATGCCCTGCCCTCAATGAACCATCCAACCAACCAGTCAACCAGTGACCAGACAGCCAACTAGCAAGCACCCAATCTATCACGCACCCAACCGACCAACAAATGAATCGAACATCCAATCTTCTAATCAGCCACCCATTCGATCAACCAATAAACCAGAAAATCTATCAAACAAGCAACCAAAGAGCCAACAAACCAACTGACTTGCCAACAAATAGTCTACTTTATCTTCTTCTCATCAGCCAATCTGTCAACCAACTTACTGAATAGTCAAACAATCACCTAATAGCCAAACGAAACCAATCAACCAACTGAACAACTAGCTAATCATTCAACAACCTGCCTTTTCAGCTAGTCAACCACTCAAACAATCAGCAAAAACAACCAGTCCAAACAATCAACCAAAACACTAACCAACCAGCCCACCAAGCTAAAAACTAGCTTACCAACCAGCCAGCCAGTTCTCTAGTCAATCACCAGTCTACTAGCCATGCAATCAACTAGCCAGTAAAGTGGACAATCAACCAAACAACTAACTGACCAACCAATAATCTGTCAGGAATATATCCATCCTTTCATCTACCGACCTATCCAAATAACAACCACCCAAATGCTTATAGAGAATCCGTCATGGTCCCAGGGCTTGTAAGAGATACAACAGAAGTGGAGAATCAGAGTCCTTACCTTCAAGGAGCACATGACTTGGTCAGAAAAACAGAATGAACACACATAAGACAACAAAAAGACCCCCAGAAAGAGCAAACCAGAAAGGCAAGATTGGGCTGCACCAGCTGCCAGTGCCAGAGGCCACCTGAGGAGAGAGATTCCATTGTGGATGGGAGAAGTGAAGGGGACTTCCTGGAGAAACTGAGGTTGGAGCTGTCTTCTCTTGCACTAATTAGTGAGCACTTAATCTGTGCCAGATACTCTAAGTGATCTACAAGCAACCAACCTGCCTCACAACAAAGGCACTATTATCATCCTCAGGGCACAGATGAGGGTTGGGGGGTGTCACAGATAGGAGAAGTCATTTGCTACACACCTTTGACGATGAGCATGAACTTCAGGGTCTCTGGGTAATTTTCTTCGAGGAGGCCAAAGAACTGTGGAACCGAGAAAGACCCCATCAGAGCCCATACTTCGTCTACTCCTTTCCCCATCTCCTTTGCCATCTCCTCTTTGGAGGTTTCAGAGAACCATGAGGGGTTTTCTTTTTTGCCATCACCTCCTCTGGCCTCTGGAGGGATCTTCCCACCTCAGACTGTTACTAGCACACCCTAATAATAATTGCATAAAAATCATTTTTAGAGTAAATGTTATAATGATGATGATGACTACCGTTAAATGTTCCCTATTTGCCAAACACTGCGTATACACTTTACATAACACTCACTGCAGTGTCCCTGCATCACAATCCCCACTTTGGGGGTGAGGAAACTGAGGCACAGGCAGGTGAACTAACTTGCTCAGGTCCCAGAGCTTGGGGAGACAGCGCTGGGAAGGGCGTGGTGAAAAGTGACCCTTCTGGTCCCAGGGTGATGTCGCTGAGGCCTGTTCTGTGAGGTCTTCTGGGAAACATATTAAGGACCTTTGTGAGTGGTCTAGGAAAGCAGCTACCTTTTACCATTTTTGGCCATGAATGAGCAGCAAATTCACAGCAGGCCAAGGTGGCCATCTAAGCGCGCGTGTGTGTGTAGGTGTGTGTTTATGCTTGTGAATCTTCTCCTCACCTCCTGGTACACTTCCACCAGAGGTTTCCAGAAGTGCTTCAGTCCCAGGCCCTCACAGTCAAATATCATCACGATGGTTTCAATCTTCTTCCCTAACTGCAAAGATGAGGAAGGAGCAGCTCTAGGCTTGGGCGGTGGTGACCCAGTACATGACTCCCAAGAACCTCCCCCATCCCCCTTCTCTGTCCTCAGAGGAACAACTGGACAAAAGTGAATGTATTTCTTCATCCATCTGTCCATCCATCATCCATCCTTGATCCGTCCATACATCAGTTCTCTCATCAAGCCACTTACCCATGTAACATTCATTCATTCATCCACTCATCCTTCCATTCATTCAACTGGTATTTCTTAAGCACTTATTTTGTGTCAGACACTGAGAGTGCACTGAATAACACTTAATAACCCACAGTTCTTGTCCTCAAAGAGTTCACAATGTGTTGAGAAGATGACAAGCAACTAGGACTGCTGAGTCCAGTGGTAAGTCCTGCTATGGAACAGCACAGGGGCTAAGGGAACAGAGAAGAGAGGTATTTAATCCAGCTGGAGGCCTCCAAGCAGGCGATGTCTAAGGTGGTATCTGAAACCTACCAGATAGATAGGAGAGAGCCAAAGGAAGTCGTGGGAGGTATCTGTGTTTGGTGGTGATGATCGAGTGGTTGGGATACCCGGGCTGAAGGAACAGCAAGGGGAAAGGCTCAGAGGGAATAGCAATAACTACCATTGTGGAGAAATACACCTTTGGGGGAAAAAAAAAATATGCCTTTGGCTCATGAACTAAGCCATTTAAATCAGTCCCCAATTTAAAATGGTTTGACTTAATGATTTTCAACCTTCCAATGGTGCAGATGTGATATGAATTCTGTTGAAACAATACTTCACATATTGAATTTTGATTTTTTTTCCCGTGCTAGTGAAATGCAACAGAATATTCTTGTGATATCCAACTGTGGGCTAATATCGATGTTCTGAGCATGTTTAAGGTAGGCTAGGTTAAGCTCTGCTGTTTGGTAGGTTAGGTGTATTATGTGCATTTTTGACTTTTTTTTTTCTTTTTGTGGTGCTGGGGAATGAACCTAGTGCCTTCTCACTGAACTATGTCCCCAGTATTTTTAGTTTTTGTTTTGAGACAAAGTCTTGCTAAATTGCTAAGTTGCTCAGGCTGGGCTTGAACTTGCCATCCTCCGGCCTTGGCCTCGGCCTCTCGGAGTTCTGGGATTACAGGCAGGTGCGACCAGTTTCCTTATGAGGAGTCTTCTCCTCACCTCCTGGACAACCCCGTTGTCAGGTGAAGAGCATTTGTACTTCCATTAGTATCTCATTTAACCTTTGCAACCACTATTCACAATTATCCTAACTTTGTAAGCAAGGAATCAGAGGTTTGAAGGGATGAGGCGGCTTTCTGGACCACACTGCTGGTAAGCAGTAGACCTGGCGTTTCACCCGAGAGCCCTCTGACCACGGTAGTAAAGAGCACCATGTCCCTGGGCAACTTCACCTGCCCCAGCCACCACGACCCGGGCCTCACCCGCTCTGTCTGCAGGTCACACTCATGCAGGATGCGCTCACAGTCCCTCATCTTGGTCTTGAGCAGGTCCTGCTTGGTGACTGAGAAGAGCAGCCCCTTGGGGTCGAGTGGCCCAATGATGTCATACCACACAGGGCACCCGTCGCGGTCGTAGCCACACAGGCCCCCAGGCATGTACTTCTGGATCACCTGGGCATGGAAAGATACAGGACTCGGTACTACCGCAGCTCCTTAGAGTCCCCCAGACCTGGCTAATGGGAGGGACTCATGCCGATGCTCACCGTGGTGCAAAGCACCGGTTCTCTGTTGGAGGGGGCACTGTCCCACATGAGAAAACAGGGTCCTGCAGGGGACAACCTTGCTCCTACCAGGTAACTAGAAAAGCTGGCTCTCAGCTGGGCCTGACTCAAGGCCTCTGGGCTCCCTGGTTCTGCCCCCAGTGCCTCCCATGTTCCTTTCTGTGGCCGGAGAACATGGATTCTAAAGGGCAACAGATCTGGTTCAAATACAGACACTGCTGCTTCCCTGCTGTGTGGTCTTGCATAAGTGAGACCACCTCTCTGAGCCTCATTCGACTTCCTCTGTATAAAATGGTTTATAATCCCTCCTTCTTGGGACTGTTGGAGGAAGTACCCAAGATGATGCTGGTAGAGCACAGCGCCCAGCCTAGAATATGTGCCCCGTAAATGAAGCTGTGACCATTACTCTCCTGCCACCTCAGTGCTGGTACTCTTTTCCATGTGCCTCAGGGAGCTGTTTCTTTCTCACCCAGACAGGTTGCGTTGAGCAAAGCCCTAATGCGGAGAGTCACAGAGTCTCTAGCAGGAGTTTAGAGTGCAGGTTTGGGGAGCCAGACAGGACTGACATCAAATACCAGCCCCACCTTAGTGCTGTGGGACCCTGGGCAAGTCGGTGAGACTTTGCCAAGCCTCAGAGTCTTCATCTGTAAAATGGGAATGATTATCCCCTCTCATAGTGCTCTTATTAAACAATCCCATGCTTATAAACTCTTAATTTGGTCCTGGGCCTCGTAAAGCCCCAGGAAACGTGTTATTAGCACAGAAAAGGCACCTGTAGGCCCAGGTTTCTCAGCCTTGCTGCCCTTCACTCATAGTCCCCAGTGACCAGAGGCTGCACGCATGGTATGTCCGTGAAAGAATGAGGTGTCTGGGGACACTGGCTTACCTCGGGGGGCTGCCAGTCAAGGATGTGGTCAATGTCCATGGTCTTCCGGAACTCCATGTACTAAAAAGGAAGGCGTGGTAAGGCCTCCAGGGGGCTCCCCAGCACCCTGCAAAGGGGGTGGAAGTGGGGGCATAAAGCATGAGGGCGAGGCCTGTTCCCAAATCTCCAGGGTGGGTGGGTCTCACCTTGCGGAGCATGGCCTCCGATTTCTGCAGGTCGAAACTCCGAGCTGTGCAAAGATGGAAAGACATATGTGAGATGGAAGGTCCTTTGTTTGGCTTCTAGTCGGTGGGAGCTATGGAGAACTTCAGGGCCCTGGGCAGGACCTCGCTTTCTGTCCCGCCCTCTGCTACACCTGAACTCATGAAGCAAGATTGTTGGATCGAGAGAGCCTCAGGTCATTCTGGAGCTGTTGGGAGCAGGTGCCTCTCACCGATCCCTCATTCTGAATTCCTTCACTCTGCCCTCACCTCGGAGCCAGCGGAGAAGGAAATAATCATCAGGGTTGGGCAGCGCAGGCAATGTATCCTGGACATTTTCTCGGAACTGGGAAGAGAGATGCGGGTTAAAGTGGTTCTCTCACACTGAGCCTTGGCCTCAGACTCTAATACTATGTCCTTGCCTCTCTTCTGCTTCCCCATGCAGTCTGGACATACTGATGGAGGGACGGGCTGGTGGGTGGATAGAAGTGGAGTGGACTGTTGGACAAGTGGGAGGCGGACAGAGGAGGCTGGTGAGTAATGCATAGAAGAACAGACAGATGAATGAATGTGTATATAGATAGAAAAAGGAAGGGAAATCAATGGATGGGTGATGGATGGATGGATGGATGGATGGATGGGTGGATAGTAGGTGAATAGATGGAAGGAGAAATGAGTAGGTGAATAGCAGAATGGAGAGATGGGGAGTAAAAGGAGAGGAGAAATGTATAGATGAACCAAGATGTATCATGTACAGGTACAAAATAACCATGTTGATTATGATCATTATGTATACAATGTACCAATACATGTGGGTAGTGGATTGGAGTATGGATTTTACTTTTAGTTCCCTCCATGTGTTTGCACACCAAGACATGTACCTTTTTTCATCCCATCTTCTACAAAACCATCATTAGGGATTCTTTGCCCTCTTCTCCATTAACTGTGGGATGACAACACACGCTGGCCTAGCCCTTACACAATTTTCTTTTCACACTCCGAGAAAGGGGAACAGAGTCATAAAGCCATCCAGCAGCATCATTCAGCTCCCACCTCAGGGGCGGTGGAGAAGGAGGTGGGGGGTAGCTTCTAGATAAAGCCCTATCCAGGGTCTGGCTCCTGGATGAGAAGTCAAGCCTGGTCCTGGGTAGGCATCACCCACACTATTGCTAGAAGTGATCCTTTACCCTCAGCCCCTGTCCTGGGCAGGGCTGATGTCACTGGACACTGTGGGACTTGACCCTTCAGGCAGTGACAGTGAAGGGACAATGTTGAAGATAAGCTGAGTCGACAGAGCAGGCAGGGTTCTGGCCACCCCTTCTCACCCCTTCTCACTCTGTGTCCCCGCAGCCCTTTTCCCTCTCACCTTGGCCAGGGTCTCTGCCTGCTTGGGGCTCAGATCTCCGACTCGGCCGCTCATGGTGCTGGCTGGGCGGGCAGAGAGGTAGCTCTGTGAACGGAGGCTCAGCCCGGTCTGCCAGTCAAGAGCCAGCCGGGGCCTTTTGCCCCTACTCCGGGGTGTGGCTCCCGCTCCCTCCTCTGGGTCAACTGTTTGGATTGTACGTTACATAACTAGGATTAAGTGAGGTCCCGTGTCTGGCTCTGCGACTGGTCAGGGGGTAGGTGGGTAAAAAGGGAGTGCCAGAGGTCACCTGCCAGGTGAAGCCAGCCAGGAGGGGAGGAGGCTGGCTCCATGGCCTGGTAGCCCAGAGTGTGTGCTGGTAGAAGCTCCATGAGTGCCTCCAGGCCTCCAGTGACCACTTCCCTGGAGAAGAAGGAGTTTTGGGGAGAAGGAGGCTTTGCTAAGCCTCAGTCTCCCGTCTCACTATTGAAGAGACTCCACCTAAGATTCTCCAAAAATTACTCTTCTACCCAGCTCCAGCAGGGTAGGGGTCTGATCACAGGACAGGGAGACAGAGCACATTTATTAAAGGAAACCTTTCCTTCACTTTATTGGGAGTTAGGGGAGGTTCATTTCCTCAATTCTTTTCATCCTTGTGAAAAAGAAGATGGACTAGGACAGAAAATAGAACTCAGAATGTGTCCTCGGGCTGGTGTGATGGTGCAGACCTGTACTCCCAGCACTCGGGAGCCTAAGGCAGGAGGATTCCAGTTTGAAGGCCAGACTGGGCTATGTAGTGAGACACGATCGCACTAGCGAAGAAAAGAAAAAAAGTAAAGAAAAGCGGTGTCTTTGGGACCAGGGGTATAGCTCAGTGCTTGTCTAGCATGCATGAGGCCTGGTGGACTGTGAACCTCCACCAGCACCGCCTGAGTGAAAGTTCACTTATTTGTTATTTTGGAGGCTGATGCTACTTTTCCCGATGCCTCTCAAATCCTGTCGCAGAGGACCCATAAACCTCTAAAGGGAAAAGGCTGAGCATCCCTCACCCTGCTGTCTTCTCTTCTAATCACTGAGGTCATGGGAAAAATAAGGGGTGTGTCCTATAGACCTCCAGTTAGGAACAGCTGCCCTGAGGGTGAGGTGGCCAGGTGGAAGGCCTTGGGTTAGGGCGAGGGTGTATTTTAGCACCTGGGATTCTGGGCAGCTGACCACCGAGCCGCATCCACCAGGGAGCGAAGGAGCTGGTGGGCCATCTGTGGGAGGTGAAGAGGGAAGCCCAGAAGTCCTCTGTCCTTTGATTTCTCTCATGCTGCCTGACATCCCACCATTAGACGAGCCTGCCAGGTCCGGCCCTGCTCCCCACTTCCCCATGAAACCCCATTTTAGGATGGCATCCCTGAGGGGTCACTTGCCTCATTTGTGGAATGGCACTTGCCCTGCCGTCGTTACATGGCTGGAAGGGGAAGATCTTATGAGACATATATATAGACTGTCGAGGGTTGTGCATGTCTAGGGGATTATTCTCTTCTGGAAGGGAAGTGTCGGGAAGGGACATTATCAATGACTGCCTATAAAGAAACCATCAGATTGAGACCACAGCCTGACCTTTTCCGGTCCTGAAGAGGATCTTCATGGACCGAAACCACCACTGGGCTAGCCTCAGCCTACAGCTGGGCTAGCCCAAGCCACTCTGCCTAAGACTCTCTGTCCCCTAGAGCACCCTGTGTCTCCATTCCAGGGCTATCACAGGCGTCTTTTGTGGGCTATCTTGGGACCTCTCTAGGTGAGCTGAAGTGGGTTAGTACCAGGCATTGCACTAGCATCTTCCTTGGCCCAGGGGCCTGATAGAGTTGGGTCTAGGAGAAAGAAGGGACATCTCTGGTCCTTTCCCTCTGCCTGGGGCACCTGCTTCGTCCCTTGAGAGCAGTTAGGTAACTCTCCACACCCCAGTCCTGCCCCACTTCACATTCCAGCCTCTTTTTCTGCAAAGCTTGTGCTGAGTCCACACCCACTTCCCCAGCAGGCTGGCAGAACAGAGATTGGGTTCCGCTGCTGCCCTTTCATTAGCTTTAATCGCTCCTGTTTCCCACCAGTCTCCTTTCTCACCCTAATCCCTCTGCTGCAAGGTGCTCCGATTCCTTCCGGCCGCACCAGGGTCTAGGCAGGGAGGCCCAGATGAGGGCTGAGGGTCCTCCAGGAGCTGTGGGCCCTCAGAGCATCTCCAAACACGTTTCCTGACCCAGACACAAACATGCAGAGCAATTTACCATATGAACATATCATTGTCCACAGGGCCAGTGATGGGTCCACTCTGTACCTGGCTGATCCTATGAGACACTTTTGGCAGCCGTAGCCACACAGGAAAGACATCAGTGCAGTTGAAGAACTGAAGATTGAATTGAACTGTGATTAATTTACTTTAAATCACTCCATGTGGCTGTGATTACTACAGTACATTAGACAAGGTAGGGTGACTACATTTACTAAAGGTTTATTACATGGCAGATCTTGTTCTAACAGCATTATCTCTTTTGGATTTCAGGAAATCCCTGGGGCAGGGGTCAATGCAATTGTTCAGCCTATTTTACAGATGGGCAAACTGAGGCACAGAGAAGTTAGGTAACGTATCCAGAGTTAAGCCCAGGTGATTTCTCATACTGCTGTTGCACTGTGAGGCTATCCCACAGCCTCAACTCCAGGAGCTTCCACATTAATCGGGGAGAGGACCCAGGCCTTGGGGTACCTGCGGCAGTCCTTGATGAAAGGGAGTGTTACTGGCCATTTAGACTCATAATCTCAGGCCATATATTTGGGTGAAAAGGAAAAAAGCATTTATTCGAAGCTAGCTCTGAGGAGATGCAGGGTCCTATTTGCCTCAAATCACCATCTCAGCTGGTATAGGTGGGTAAGAGGCTCTAAAGTAAAGAACAGAGGGGTGGGGACACAGAGAGAAATGTAGATCTTCACACTTGCTTCATCACTTCCAGCCAGCTTCGTCTCATCCTCCTCTTTCTTGTGGGAAAGAAACCAGGCTCCGGGCCTCTTGGGGCTGGCATCTGTGTATCCTGTCACTTCTGTTGGGTTGAGGAAAAGAGGCAGTCTTGGCTATGTGCTCAGTAGGAGGAAGTTTGGAGAAGTTGCTTATCTCTGAAAGAAAAAAACCCTCACTTTTATTTATTATTTATTTATTTATTTATTGGTGCCAGGGATCGAACTCAGGGCCTTGTGCTTACTAGGCAACTGCTCTTACCACTGAACTAAATCCCCAACTCCTTAAAATTCCACTTTGCAAGCTGAATATGGTGGTGCATACCTGTAATCCCAGCACTCAGGAGGCTGAGGCAGGAGGGTCTCTGTGAATTCAAGTTTGAGCTACATAGTGAGTGCAAGGCCAGCTTGAATTACAGAGTGAAATCCTCTCTTAAAAAAAAACCAAAAAAAAAAAAAAAAGTTCCATTTGCAGTGCCGGTTACAGGAGGATGCTGGTTAGTGGAGAGCCAAGTACAGGAAAGGATATCTCAGGTAGAGAGGATGGCGCAGGAAAAGACGGAGAGGTGAGACGGTGAGAAGCATGTTGGGGGAGTAGTGGTAACATTACTCTAAGCATGATGGATCAAGCCCGCGCTTGCGTGGAGGGGCTCCCAGATTCCCATTTTTTGAGCATTTTCTGTGTGTCAAGAGCTTTACATCATTATCAAACCATTTGAGAGCAGTTATGAGCATCCTTGTTTTACAGCCAAAGAAATGGAAGTTTAGAGAGAGATCCAGAAACTTTTCTGAGGTTACACAACAAGAACTTGCACCCAAGGCTGTCTGGCTCTGGAAAATGTACCATAGCAAGCCCTGCTTCCCCTTGGAGAGCTTAAGCTTGCGTCTAGAACATAGTGCTCAGAAAATGGCCTAAAGCATGATGGGTTAGGAAGATTGGATCCAATCCCTTTGGGCCGCAGGGCCTTTGTGGGGCCGCAGGGCCTGTGGGGACCTGCAGGATCAATTTGCTCTCTGTTGAAATGGAGGCCTTGGGGAAGGAAAGCCCCAACCCCAGGCCACAAACCCCCCAGGACACAACCTGTCCCAGTAAGGCCCCAGGTTGTGTTTAGCAACTCCTTGGCCTAGCTCTCTGGGGACCATGGTGACAACCACAGTATCAACAAACAAGCTCCGGAGGGGGTTAGACAGAGCCGCTGTGGCCACACTCTGGACCTTCCTACCAGGCAGTTACTAGGAAATGTGAAAGGGCTGCCCTCGAGGCCCAACGTCCAGCACATTCCTGCCCCCCTTTCCTGGATGGACTCGACTGTACCAGAATCAGTTGAGTGAATAGTGTGAGTAGGGGTGGAGTGGGGTGGGCGGGAAAGGAGCCTGTTCATGGGGCCATGAAGCAAGCACGGGCAGGGGGCAGGGTTCAAACCACAGAGGGTAAAAGGGGAAATGGAAAGGGAATTGAGGTGCAACAGAGTCTCAGTGGTGCTCTGGGTTATACTCGGGGACAGTTCACTCTCCAGCTTTTACCTGTGGGCAGTTTTATTCTTTAAATTATGTGTGTATATATGTATGTATGTATGTATGTGTGCATTTGTTTACAGTGCTAGGATGGAACCCAGGGCCTAGTGCATGCTGGGCAAAAGCCCTCCTACAGAGCTACACCCCCAGACCTTTATTTTTCTTTTATTTTCTTTCTTTCACTTTTGTTGTTGTCGTTGTCGTTGTTGTTGTTGTTTTGCTTGTTTGTTTGTTTTTTGAGCCAGGGTCTCCCTATGTAGTTCAGGCTGCCCTTGAACTTGTGACAATTCTCCTGCCTCAGGGGTGACTGCTGGGATTACAGGAGTGTGCTACCATGCCTGGCTCACATTTTTTTTTTTTAATTGCCACATATCGGTTATACAGATTAATGGGTTTCATTTTGGCAAGTTCATACGTGAACATAACTACTTACATAATTTTCACTCTCTTTCGCCTGCTTTCTTCCTCCCTCCCTCCCTTCTAGTTTCACATTTTTTTTGTGTCAATGTTTGTATTTTGATCATATCCATTCCCCATTACCCGCCTTTATACTTCCCTCATCTCCTTTCTAAAATTAAAAATATTTTAAGATGTAATATAATCTATGAACAATAAACGCTTTGTTCCTAAAACGTACAATTCAGTGATTTTTGGTACTGCATATTCATGAGGTTGTAACTATTGCTAATATAGATAGTACAGTTAGGGGGTTTGGGTCCACTCCCCTTCACTTATTTGAACCTGGGCAAGGCCTCAGGACCAATCTCTGTGATCACTGTCCTAAGGCCCACTTCCTAGAGGCAGAAATAAGAATAACAAGGACCCCTGAAATTTTTGAAATTCCAATACTGGATGCATGCGTGCAAGATCTGCCGGCATGATTTACAATAACTTTTCTTCACTTGGAGCTCTTGAAAGCCTCAGACATATGGACTGCATCTCATACATCCAATTACAACAGAGTGAATTGATGGGAAAGGACATGTGCAGTGTATACCACTGATATGACTCAGCAATCTGCTTTGAAAGACCTAAAGGGAGGTGTCTTAGGCCAGGCACACATTTTAAATCCTTAAACCCAGCGTATTCTATGCACCTGCCGTTTTCTTTCTGCTCCCTCTGAGTGTACTTAAACTTCATTAACTTAGCTGCTTTCTCTTTACCACTGGGTGCAAAGTCCAATTTTTGGTCATTGTGCACAAATGTTGCAGAAATCGATGGTCGAGAAACCAAGCGCCACTCAGAGGGTTGGAGAACTCAGGTTTATTTAATGTTAACGGACCCAGCAGAGTTCATACTCCAAGACCCAGGGCCCTAAGCAAAGCAACTTCAGGGTTTTTACAGGTTTTTTGCATCATTCTGTTTCGCTAGTTCCCTCATTCCCCAGGTAGGGAAAGGATTTAAAAGCTTCTGTGTGATTGGCCCCTAAACATGCACAGGTACACTTTGGCGTTATCCGTGAGGGACGCATAGGCAGTGGGTACAGAACGTAAGGGGAGGGGAGGTAGATTACACAAGCTGTGATTAGGGACAGGTTGGGTCATCCATTCACTATTTCCAAAGAGATGGGGAAGAATTCTAGGACTCCCTAGGCCTGGGGGGCTTTCCTGCCTCACAAGAACTTGGAAGCCTGTCCATGGACCCCATCGCCCACAATAACACTGCCATTATCTAACTGCACTATCTAACTTACAACACCACCCCCCAAAAACAATGACAGCAAACAAAAACAAAACAAAACAACCCTGGGTCCGTGAGGAGTCACTCCCCATTCTCAGACCCTGGTAACCACTAATCTACTTTTTGTTGCTATCTTTTCTGCCTAATAGAATCCGAACTCCTGTCTCGCTAATTCCTGTTACAGTATCGTATCAAAGCATTGTCAAACCCACATTCATTGGGATTTATCTCTGGGCTTTCTTCTGAGAGTTCTATGGATTAGCTCTGATACATAGATCTTTGATTATTTTTGTTTAACTTTTTTACTATGGTAAAGATATACCTAACATAAACTTTACCATTTCAGCCTGTTTTAGGTACACTGCTCCGTGGCATTAAGTACCTTCTAGTTGTGCAGCTGTCACCATCACTCATCTCTAGAACTCTTTCGTCTTCTCCAACAGAAACCCTGTTCCCATTAAACAATAACTCCCAGCCCCCAAGAATCACCACTCTACTTTTTATCTATGAATTTGACTACTCTAGGTACCACATATAAGCACTTTTTTGGGTCACATATGCACTTTTGTATCTGGTTTATTTCACACAGATTAATGTCTTCGAGATTTATCCATATTGAAACATGTGTCAAAATTTCACTCCCTGGCCTGGGGATTGAACTCAGTGGTCAAGCACACAGCCCTGAGCTCAATCCCCAGCACCAAAAACAAAACAAACTTCACGCCTTTTTAGGGCTGAATGTTATTTCATTGTATGTATGTTATTCATCTATTTACCTGTCAATGCATATTTGTGTTGTTTCTACCTCCTGGCTATTATACAATGCTGCTATAATCACTGGTGTACATCTATCTGAGTCTTTGTTTTCAATTCTTTTGTGTAAATACAGTACTCAGAAATAGAATTGATGGAGCATGTGATAATTTTTTGTTTGTATCATTTTTTTTTTTAGACAGGTCTCCTTATATAGCCCAACCTGGCCTTGAACTCCCAGGGATCCTCACATTAAATTATATGAGCTAATTTAATATTTAATTTTTAAAGGAACTGTCATACTGTTTTCCACAGTGGCTGCACCATGTTACAGCGCCATCAGCAACACACAAGGGTTCCAGTTTTCTACATCCTTGTTAACACTGGTTATTCTTGGGTTTTTGTTTTTTTTTTTAATAACCATCTTCTGGGGCCTGACCACAAGAAAACAGTCCAGGTAGCTGTAATTCTTTCCTCAGTACTAAGCAAATAATACCCAGATAGTTTAGACATATATGGTGCTAAAATACCACATGACATGTATGGGCCTGAGTGTGAATCCTAGTTTCACTTCTAATATGCAATGTGATCTTGAGTTTCAGTTTTCTGTCCTATAAATTGGAACTTCTTATAGGATTACTGAGTTAGCCAGTAAGATAGATGCCTCACCCACCATCTGGCACATGGTAAGTCATCAACAGTCTTGGCTTTTGCTGTTGTAATTGGTCCAGTCACCCAGTCTTCCATCAGCTCCAGCACTGGAACACAGCTAGGCGAGGTCATTTTTTCTGGTTCCATCTTCCCTGCTCTGCGGCTGCCCAGCCGAACCCAGTCCTTAGGTCTCTCTGTGGTGCTGATTAACACTGTCAGATTCTGCCTTTTGGTAAAACCTAACCTCCAGGAAAGCCAGGAAAGCTGCTATGTTTGTTTGTTTATTTGTTTGAGACAGCGTCTCATTGTGTATTTCAGGCTGGGCTTTAATTTACTATGTAGCTGAGGCTGGCCTCGAACTCGCAGTGATCCTCCTGGCTCAGCCTCCCAAGCGCTGGGATTGCAGGCCTGTGCCACCATGCCCAGCAAGCTGCTGTGTTTTAATGAGTGTCACCTGAACACCTATGTGTTTAAAGACTTGATCCCTGGGGTGGGACCGGGGATCCAATTGAGGGTTCCTTTGCTTGATTCATGATCCGAATCAGCAAAGGACAGCTCTGCTAGCGGTTCTCAGCTTCACATGCCAGTGACTTTCGGCCCTTAGTGTTACAGCTCTGAGCACCGATGCCACCAACTGACAAGAGTTAACGACAGACGCCATCAGTCAACACCACCAGCGGCTGATTTCTGCTACTGCCAGCTGTCGCCAGCTTATACCAGATGTTGTTGACTGACCCTGTCCTTTGCAGCTGCTAATCTCTGGAGCTCTTCAGGGCTAACAGTCCCAAGCAATTGCTCTGTCCACCCTACTCGGGATAAGAATCCCATTAGACTTACAGAGATTTCCAAGCCCACTTTACTGAGAAATAAATCAGAGTAGATTTACAGGGCAGTTGGAGCAAAGCTTATTTGAACGGAACCTGTGCTGGGTCAGTGCACAAGAGGGAGCTCTCTCCTGGGAATGGTGGTGTGCACCTGCAATCCCACCATGTAGGTGGCTGAGGCAAGGGGACTGCGGTGAGTGCGAGGCCAGCCTGAACTACATAGTGAGACCCTGCCTCACCTGCCCCCCTAAATGTCCTTCTAGACCAACACAAGAGGTCCGAGGGGAGTGCTGCCTACGTAACAGCTGCAGATCTGTGAGTGCTCCGTATTTAAGCCTGCTTGTAGGTCCAAATCTGAGACTGCAGATTGGTTCAAACTGGTCTAAGTACAAGCCTTATCACACCTACTGGTTAGTTTCAAGTCAGTTCTTCTTGGACAAATTCACGCTCACTGTGCTCAGGGTAGAATGTCCTTGAGTGAGTGCAGGGTGTCCAGGACAGCCCCAGCTGCCATGGTGGCAGTTTGGTGGCTGCTTGATTGGCAGCTGTCACATCTCTGTGAAGTGACAGGGCTCAAACTGGAGAATCTTCAGGAGGGCTAGCTATTAATCACAGCTGACTGGGGTTTAGGGACGTTTCAGATACTGATGAGCCTAGATTGCTCCACGTGTCATGGATGACAGCTGAGCTGCGTTCCTGTTCTAGCTTGTACCTCCTGGAGAGGGGCCCAAAGTAGCCTTAGGCTGGCAGGAGGACGCTGAGATAACATGTTCCAGTTTCTGCTCAGGCGGCCTTGGGGAGAGAAGGGAGCAGGGGAAGGGTGTGACGGCTGTTGGCCAAATCATCCCCCGTTCCCAGGCAGACAGGAAAACAGGAGAGTCCGGCGCTTCTTTTCTGTCTCAGGACTGTAGG
The DNA here is from genome assembly GCA_004026905.1 of Hystrix cristata. NCBI lineage: Eukaryota > Metazoa > Chordata > Mammalia > Rodentia > Hystricidae > Hystrix > Hystrix cristata. The sequence continues at coordinate 66,483 of PVJO010001327.1, forward strand.
GGGGTGGTGGGGCCTTTAGGAGACAGAGCCTAGTGGAAGATCTTTAGGTCACTGGGGGGTCTCAAAGGGGTTTATGGGGTCCCAGTCTCCTCCTCCTCTGCCTCTTAGCATGTGACACAGTAGTTTTGCTCTGCGTGTGCTCCTGTTGTGATGTGCTGCCCTCAGCAGCAGCCCCAAAGGATTTTGGACTGGAACCTCTAGAACAGTGAGCCAAAGTAAGCCTTTTCTGCTTGTAAATTGCCTCAGGTATTTAGCTAAGGTGATAGACCCCTGGCACATGGCTGCAGAGTCAGACATTCTGAGTTCCGCCGAGCCATGACCATCTCTGAGGTTCACTTGCCTTCCCCGTAAAATGGGGCATCACTAGTAGGTAGGGCAATGGGTCTGTGTGGATGGTCAGCAAACAGGGTCTATTCTTTGTTGCCAGGCTTTACGGAGCACCTGCAAAGTGCAGCCTGGGCGAGCTGCGAGAGTGAACAGGAGACAGATCTGGGGCAGGGGCTGGCTCTGTCCGGTGACGAGTGCTGGTCCAGCTGCTCCACAAGTATGGAGAAAGTACTTTGCCGGGCCCACATGGGGGCAGGGCTCCAGTGCCCTCCAGCCCAGCGAACACAGAACAGGTCTGGGGAGGGAGTCCTGGGCTGCACCTACAGCCCAAGCAAAGGCAGGGAGGCAGGAAGGAGCTTGCTGAATTAGTAAATGCAGGTCACCAGGCGAAGCTGGAACGGGTACACTGGCCAGGTCACAGAGAGCCTTGCAAGACACTAGAGAGACCGGTAGCAGAGCTAGGTCTGAGCTGAGGAGGAACCCTCTCCTTCTGCCACTTCAGGTGACCTGAAACATCCTGCACCTGCTAGACTTGGCCTCTCTGCTTCACTCTATCTGTAAAGCAGCTTTTCCTGAGCAGGATGCATGCAAAGGGGCCCGGTTCATCCTCCTGGTGGGCAGAGGGGTGGCTGACCCAACAATGCCCCCTGGTGACCCCAGGCGGAGCTGGCCACACCACCTGAGGTTCCAAGCTGGCCAAGCAACTTCCTTTGAAGCCTGCAAGCCTAACCCCTCCCCACTCCCACTGGACAGATGGACTAAAGTTCACATTTTCACCGCCTCCATTTTCTCTTGTGTAACAGGGGAGGATACGTCCTACCCTGAGCCTCGTTCTCGTCATTTGTAATCCAGGGATGGTGTGTCCTGCCTCAGCTTGGCCCTGATACCCAAAAAGGCAATCAGGAGTGAAGCCAGCACTGTCACATGCCATCAAGAAGCAAAAATGTCTGGGGAGCCAGACATCAAGAAGCAAAAACGTCCGCTCCAGGCTCTCATGCCTTACATCCACCCCGGAACTCCACACCTCCCTTATCCTACTGTGTGCCCCTGACCAGGCTTTCTGGTCAGGGATCCACTTGCCCGCCTCAACCTTCTCCTCCCGAGAGGCTGAGTGGGGGGCACCACTGGCAGCTGCTCCAGGTACCTGCTCCAGTTCTGCCACTGGACACTGCTAAGGCAGCCTCCCTGGCTGAGGCTCAGTTTCCTGGCCTGTCAGATGGGTTGCAATCTCTGTCGGCTCCAGGGTTACATGGAAAGAGGCTGTGCAGACTGCTGAGTGCTATACCATGGAGCTCTCCCAAAGGTCTGCTCTGGATACCAGTGACTCCCACAGTGGTGTCCTCTCTGATTTGGGTTCCTTGGAAGGTGAACTAGGCTAAGGTAGAGACTTGGGGGACAGGGGAGCCTTTCCAACTGCCATAAAAAAGACCCCTGTAAATCCCCCACCTGCTTCCCTGCAAAGATCTGAGGGTAGTTCTGAGAGGAATTGGACTGGAAGGGGCAGGTCCCTTCCCTATTCTGGGGGTGGCTGAGCCCTCGGTATTTCCAGCGCCTCATGTTAAGCAAGAATTTAGATCTGTGGCCTCCTGGAAAAACATCATCTTTTCCTGGCAAACCACAAGGCTGTTTTGTAACCCGCATTATAACATGGTTTTATTAACAACCATCTAATGTGTGCACAGTCATTCATGAAGAATAGCAAGCACTGGGGAATTGTTACCAGTGTCACTCAGGACCAGGAGAGCCCTTCTGTATTTCAGCCCTTCAGCCCCAAACACCTCCTGCCACCCCCACACCACTCCTCCGTCCTCGAGGCTCACTGAGCCGGGTCACCTCCACACACCCTTTAGCTCTCCCTTCAGTGGTCAATTCCTAAGGCAAAGCTCATCTGGGACCCTGGTCCGGTTTCTTTGCTGGATGCTCCCTCAGAATTTGGCTACCACCTCACAAGTATGTGTGGCGACGACAGGCATTTAATAACTGACCATCAGAGTCAGTTCTGCCTCCCTCAATGTAGACCAGCTTCCTATTAGCAAAGTTGGGTCATCCCATTGCCCTTGGTGTTCCCGAGGTCTGCAGTGCCTGATGCTAGGCAAATACTTAATAAATATTGAAGAACAAATGGGTAAATGAAGAAATGAACTTTGGGCAAGTCAGTGCCCCTTTCTGAGCAAATGCTCCTCCTCCTGTTCATCTATTGTAAAAGAGCGACAGTGTTAAAAATTAAGAGTGGGTGGGCATCGTGGCACATGTTTGTGATCCCAGCACTTTGGGAGGCTGAGGCAAGAGGATCATATGTCCAAGCCTGGCCTGGGAAGCTTAGTGACTTAGCAAGACCCTGCCTCAAAATTTAAAATAGAAGATGGAAGCCGATGCCAGGGAGGTGAAGCATCTACTTGGGCCACACAGCTGGTTGACAGGACTGAGACTACATTTTAGCCCAACATTCTGTCCACAACATTCTCTATTCCTGTCACCATACTGCATGGTTTTTCAAACCTTTGTTACACTGAAATTAGTTCTTTGGTTCCAGACAACGTGTTGACACGGACGAAGGTCAGCCACTCAGTGGCGATCAACAAAAATGGGAAATATGTTTTCAACAGACCCCTTCCTCTTTTCAAAGGGGTGAATTCTGCCCAAGTGACCCCACTTATACATACATGTACTGGGGGCCCAGCGGTGCTTATTTTATAAATACTTAGTGAATTTAAAAAATTAAAAACAGAAAAAGGACTGGGGATGCAGCTCGGTGCAAAGGTCCTGGGCTCAGTCTTCAGTACAAAAAATTTTTTTTTTCTTAAAGAATGGGATTGCCAAGGACATATTCCTGCTGAGCTCTGAATGTGTCCTCGCCCACTCAGCCAGGTAGAAGAATCTACTGTCACCTCTGCAGGTGACCACTCTGCTCACTGCCTGGCACCTGGCCTCCTTGTTACTTGCTACTGAGGGATGAACTATATCTGTGTCTATTCTCTATGACCAGAGCCTCAGGAAAACATGTCCAGGGGACAGAGAGATCTTTGTGTCCTGCCAGCGAACTGGTTGAGGTTAGGTTGACACAAAATTGGCTGCAGGTGGTTAGAAGGGCAAAGGTCAGGTTCAAGTTCAGAAACCTGGTTTTTAGGTGGGGGTGGGGGTGGGGGAAGGCTGAACTGAGATGTTTTGAGTCCCTGTCATGGAAACAGGCGGGCTAAGTGAAAGCTCAGGGTCCACCCAACTGCAGGAGGTCACACTCCCTATAGCCTGGCAAAGAGTGTGGGAAGACGGCCTCTGGAGAGGCAGCAGGGATGGTGACCACATCGTGCAATGCGGTGGTGGAAATGTGTCGCATCTCAGATGCAGGGGCAGCCTGTCGACTTGAGGACGTCTTGTGATTCTTGCTTGACGGCCCCAAGCAGTCTCCTTGGAGTTGGCACAACCATTTTTTTTTTCTCTCTTGCCAATCTGCTTAAACCCTTGTTGGACCAGAATGCCTTGTAGGTGGCTCTAGGTGCCGTTTGTTTTCTGTGGCAGCAGACCTCCCACTCAGACGCCGAGCTGACTGGTGCATCTGACTCACCTGCAGAGGATGGGGCCTCAAGGGTCACACAACTGCCTAGAAGACCCTCATCTTTCCAAGCCTCATCATTTCTCCCCTGAAATGCATCCTGGGTAATGAAGAAAGCACCTATTAACTGGGAAAAAAATGAAATCCCAGAAATTTGGAGCAGAAAGTGGCCAGAGCTTGGCTTCTTACTTGCAAAGCCCTAGACAGGTGGTGTATACCGAGGCTTCTGGCCCCTGGGAGGGGTCTTTGGCAGCTAGGCTGTTGAGGTTTTGTGGCAAGGACCCCTCTAATAGGGACATCTGACAACTCACTCCCAGGGGCTCACCTGCGAGGACAGGACTCGCCCTTTGGCACAGTAGGGCAGGACAAACAAGGAGGGCAGGATCAATGATCCTGAGCTGGGACTGAGCCACCCAGGGCAGAACACAAGTCTTTTGAGGTACTTGTGGCCTCTGTCCTGGCTCGGCCAGAGGGCAGAGTGGGGAGGAGCAGCACAACCTGGGCTCTCCGGTGACGGCTTCATTGTCACCTGGAGTCAACCCCCTGGCTCAGACTTGGCAACTTCACGGTTCATCCCCAGGCAAGGTCTGTTCTGTTGGGTGCAGTGCATCCTGAAGAGCAAGCTGTGGTCATTCCAAATGTGGGCCCTGAGTACCAGGAGGGCCAGCCTTTGAGAAACCATGTGCAGAAGCTGTCACCAGCCAGCCACTGGTTCACGTGGCCCGGACCTTCCACTCTCCCAGGGAGACAAAGATGGAGGAAAGGCTGAGCGGTTCTCCCAGAATCAGGTCAGAGCCCAGGATAAGTACTGCAGGTGGCAGCTCACATGCTGCATCCCAGCACTGTGCCCTTCCAGCTCTCTGTTTGTCCTGGCCCCCGCTCAGGCTGGAAAGAAACCCCACTGAGCATCAGCAGGACCACAAGGGTGTGGAGGGAGGAGCCACTGGAGACTTGGTCTTTGCCCACTCAGCTCCATGAGGCTGGACGTCCTGCGATGCCATCCCTGCCTGGTCCTGCTGCCCCATTTCTGATTTTACCCCCCAGTGGTAGCAGAACAAGTTTGGAGAGGCCTCAATGCTCAGCCGGAGCCAGCACTCTCATCCATGGCCCGTGTCCCCCAGCTGCCTCCAAATGACCCTGCCCATATTTCTGATCTTCTGGGTGCAGAGAATGGGGCTTCTCTACTCCTCGGGCCCGAGGCTGGGGTCCCTGCAGGCCCCCAGGGCTGCAGGGGCTCATGCACCCTTAGCTGGGAGACCAGGCACAGGTGAATCCTGGGAGAAACAGGCCTTGTGAGAAGGACCCAAAGGCGGCTTCTGCAGGCAGAAACCTTTCTCTGCAAACGCAAGGTCCTCCTCAAAGTCACTGTCATTTTCACACTCTTCAGACAGGGGATGAGGTGCTCCTTTGAATCTCCAGGACGACCCGAGCATTGATGGTCCCCATTCCTGCTTGACTACTGTGCCAAGGAGGCACACGTGGCTGATATGGTGATGGAGGGTAAGTGGCTCTCTAGCCACTGAGGTGGTTAGCGCCACCTAGAGGGCAAGGGGCAGACAGGGTGTCACAAAGGGTTTGAAGGGAGCAGGTGCAGAGGTGGCCAGGGTCTTCATTGTGCTGGGGAGGGTCCCGTTGCCCCGAGACCCTGCAGCTTCTCCCCAGAGGCCGTGTCAGGGAGCAGCACCTCCACTGTGTAGCTGACTTTCTTGGCACGTATCATGCTGTAGGTGTTGTCAAAGCGCAGGACATCTGTGAGGACAGGGAGGTGATTAGCCGTGCGAGCCCAGAACCGAGGTAGTCAGCCCTCGGGAATGGACTGACTAGGGCTATGAGTGGGTCGGAGGGTCAGCACGGCCCAGCCTGAGTCTACTGTTCATTCCCTGCTTCTTGGATGATGCCTGTGCTGGATCCAGGACCAGGAATCCCACCAGCATGCCAGATAGCCCCTCCTATGCACTGGGCTGTACAACAGCCTGGTATGACTCCCTGAGTCCTCAAAGCTGCCCAGGCAGAAGGCAACATCCCCACTGCCACGGTTTAGAAAAGCATCCCCCAAAGGCCCTTATGTTAAAGGCACGGTGCCCAGAATAGCACTACTGGGAAGAGGTGGACCTTTTAGGAGATGGTCTTTTGGGAGGTCCTTAGGTCATTGGAGAGGTGCTCTTGCAGGGGATTTTTTTTTGGGGGGGTGCTGGGGATGGAACTCAGGGCCTGTGCTTGCTAGTCAAGCACTCTAACCACTAAGCTAAATCCCCGCCCTGTGGGGGATTTTGGGACCCCAATCTTTTCCTTTTTTTCCTCTTTGCTTCTTGGCTTGTGATATAAGTGGTTTTTGCTCCACCATGTTCTCCTACCATGTTATGTTGCCCTCACCAACACCCGGTGTAATGTGGCCATTGGATCTTAGACTGGACCCTCCAGACCATGAACCAAAATAAACCGTTTCTCTTTATAAATTAATCTCCTCAGGTATTTTGCTATAGTCATAGAAATATGACTAATACACCCACTGTATGGACGAGGAAGCCGAGGCTTATATAAATGACAAGACTTTCCAGTAACAACAGAGCATGGGAGGAGAGGGACTGGGGTTCCCTTATCACACTGTTCCAAGCCAGAGGGCAGCCCCACTTCCTCCAGAGGAAAGCATTGAGCTACATAAGCCACTTTCCCATCTCATAGATGGAAAGTGTTTCCTACAGTGCCAAAGTCTAATGTGAGCTCTGGGGACAGACTTCTGTGTCTTCACGCTCTTATTTCTCCCTTTCCACAAGCTAGACTAGATAATGTGTCAACTTTAGCATGTGCCTTGCCTTCCTTCTGCATAGGAAATTGACCATGGGTTCCCCATCTCTTCGCTCTGCATCCTACACGGGTAGAAGATCATCAGTGTTTCTGGGTACTAGTCTGGATTTTGAATGTCCCCCAAAGGCCTTTATGTTAAAGGTTTGGCACCCAAGGCGGTGCTATTGGAGATGGTGGAGTCTTTAAGAGTTGGGGCCTTGTGTGATGTCCTTTGGTCATTGGAGGTGTGCCTCAAAGGGGATTGTGGGACCCGGGCCCATTTCTCTTTCCTTTTGTTCCATATCTTATAATGTGTTTTACTCTCCCACACATTCCAGCCATGATGTGCTGCCTTACCACAGGCCCAAAACCAATGGGGCCATTTGCTCGGGGACTGGAACCTCCAAACCTTTGGGCCAAAATAAACCTCTTTATAAACTGAATATCTCAGGCATTTTGTTATAACAGTGGGAAACTGACTTAGACCCTGGGCAATGCTGCTGCTGGTAAAACTGACCAAACTGCCTGTGGCCTGAGAGACCTGAGAAGAAATGACAGACAGCTAGAAGAAGCATCTCTTTAGGATTCCTGGAGTGGGGTGGTCCATACACCTGGGAACCCCGACACTAAGCCCGTGCTGTTTACTTATGTGGCCGTAAGCCTGATGAGCCTGGTGGTGGTGAGTTTCCCAGGAGTTGAGCCTGCAGCCCTGGGCTCTGAACCCCGGTTCTTCCTCAGCAATGCGTCTCTGCCCTTGTGCCCACCCACAGGGTCACTCTTCACACCCAAGACCCCGAAGCCCACCCCCTGGAACCCATAGCATCGCCACACTCCCTCAGAGCTGGAAACAACCGAAGCAAACTGTGCAGCTCTTACAGACGCCAGCCTTGAGGCAGGTGAGGCTCCCATCCTCGGGCACCAGGTGGCCATTGTAGCGCTGACTGGCCAGCACCTCCGTCATCTCCCCGGCCTTCTGCTGCTCCCCCATCTTGCTCTTCAGGAAAATCCCAAAGCCGATGTCCCCACCATCTGATGCAAACTGCCACCTGCAGCAGACAGAGCCCAGTGACCTCCTACTCATGCTCCGGAGCCCCTTCCAGCTGCGCCAGGCGTGGAGTAGCCGCCTCCCCTACCTGAGCACACAGCCTGGGAACAGGATCTTGCTCTCCACCTGGTGGGAGGAGCCACGGCCCACGGACACCTTGTGCTCATAGTGCATCTTCACCTGCTCTCGCAGGTAGTAGCTCCCAGGCACCTGGCCTCCATAGCTGATCTGTGGGCGAAGCCGGCTGAGTAGGCAGCAGGCAGGCCATGGCAGTCTCCCCTCCCTCCCCGCCCTCTGGGCTCCTGTACCTTGGTCAGGCACTTGGGGTTGCCGTCGGGGTCAGTCATAGTGCCCCCAAACTCCACGGGCAGCTGGTCAGGGCTGATGAACTTTGTCAGCTCCTGCTTCCAGTTGTCTGTGTGGGAGCAAAGGGGGCTCCAGTGGGGCTCAGGGAGGGCAACAGAGGGCCTTGGAAGGGACCTGATATGTCCCTGGCTTGCTACCCTGGGTATGTATTCCTGGAAGTATCCAAGAGCTTTATGTGGCTTCCAGGCCCAATCTAGGACCTAAAGCCTTGCCCTTGTGTTTGGAAGCTGCCAGGATTAGTGACTTGGTTAACAGAGCGAGTCAGGCAGAAATGGGCCCTTCAGCGTTGACCTCTGCCTTGTAGGCAGATAGATGTGGCCTCACCAGGAGGTCAAGTCACTCACCTCCTAGAATCACTATCTTCTTGCGTGTCTCCTCACTCATGAACGATTTGACCAAGTTGAAGGCTACCGGAAAAAGCTTAGGGGCTGAAACACATGAAATTCCCTTAGGCAGGTGGACAAGAGAGAATTTAGGTATATAGGCTATAGTCAAGGGCATGGGCTGGCAGGGAGTTAGATCTGTATTCTGCCATTCCCTGCTGTGTTACTTTCACCTAGTGACTCACCCTCTCTGAGTCTTAGTGCTGTTAACAGTAAAATAAAATGGAAGCCAAATGTGGTGGCGCATGCCTGTAATCCTAGCACTCATGAGGCTGAGGCAGGAGGGATGCAGTGAGTTCAAGCCCAGCATAGGCCATTCAGCGAGTTCAAGGGCAGCTTGAACTACATAGTGAGACCCTGTCTCAAAAAACTAAAAAATAAAATAAAATATAAAATGGAGATGAAATAATGCATGCGTAACAATTGGCACAGTGTCTGGCTCTCAGTAAATGGCTGTTATCTCTTCACACAGTTTTAAGGTGTTGGACAAAAGCTGGGTATAGTGTCGGCTATATTGATTTCCCAGTGGTACTTCTTCCTGTTCACACTCAAAGTTTTCCAAGGTGGCTTTGTAACCTCTTGGGTCAAGCGGATGGGGGTCTGCTTTAGAACTCCCATCACATGCGAAGCACTCTGTTCACTGAGCACTTTCTGTGGGTCCAGCTCTGTGCCACGTCTTTGTAGACTGTCTTGTTTAACCTCATAGCTCCTCCATGAGAAGTGCATATCTCCATTTCACGGAATGGGAAAACTGAGGCTCAGCAAGGTAAAATAGACTCACTGAAAATCATAGCACTAGCTAGATTTGAAGCCAGATCATGTACCTCCACAGTATATGGGGCAACCCCTCATTACATGGCAGCCCATGATAGAGACCATTCCTGCTCAAAGAGTACTCATCAACCATGTGGCCTATGGACTGCTTGTCACTAGTCCATACTGAAATAAGCGAACATTTAGAAATTTAGGAATTATTTGACATTGCTGCAACTTGCCAGTGCAGGATTTTGTGTATATTGCAAAGCATCAGTCTGCCACAGACTGGAACTAAAAATGCAAACAAAATCCAAACAAACAAAAAAACAATTCTTCACAAAGGGTGGTTTGAGAAGCCCTGGGCTCAAAGGCTAACCCACTGGCCTCCACCCCAGTTCCTCCCCTAGAAGGTCATGTGGGTCACGGGCTTACCTCGAATAAGAATTAAACTCTTCACTATCTCGGGATAATTTGCTTCCAGAATGGCAAAAAACTGTGAAGTCAAGACAAGACTGTGCTCATTCTCCGGAACTCACATGCCCCTGGATTTTGGAGGGCTTTTTCTTTGTTTTATTTTGGGGGGTACTAGGGATTGAACCAGAGTCCTTATACAGGCTACATCCCCAGATCTTTAAATTTCATTTTTTAAAGTTTTGAGACAGGGTCTCCCCAAGTCACTAAGTTGCCCAGGCTGGGCTCGAACTTGTGATCTTTCTGCTTCAGAATGGACTACGGGCCTGTGCCGCTATGTCTGGCTTCTGTAGCTTCTGATGGTGCTGAGAGAAGAGGCCCGCCCCAGCCTGTCCCACCTTCACACGAGCTGAGCATATGAGGCCTCCTCTGAGTTACTTTAGTTCCTCTCCCTCTTTGGGGGATGGGTGGGCCCCATGCAGGCATCACTGATCGGTCTGTGGTGCCCCCTCTTTTCCACAGGACACAAAAGCTGGTGTGGGCTGCAGCTCCCTACTGGCTGGGTAGGGGGCATTGCTGCTCTGTCTCTGAGTCAGGTGCCTGCCTTACCTGCTGGAAGACTTCCACAGCTGGCTTCCACAGGTGTTTCAGGCTCAGCCCCTCCATGTCACACACCATCAGCACCTTCTCAATCTTTCTGCCCAGCTGTGAGGGACACAGCAGGTGAACTACTCAAACCACAGTTTCTGGAGATCCTGGCCAGAGAGACTCAGGCCCCACTCGACCTCCCTGCTATTCCTAGGCCGTGGCGGGCTATGTAAAGAGTTGTTGTATTGTAATGTTTTGGGACCGATGACAAGAAAAAAGTCTGCATGTTCAGTACAGATCCGATTGTTACTTCTGAATATTTTCTAGCCATAGTTGGTTCAATCTGCAGATGTGGAACCTGTGCAGATGACGAACTGACTGCGCTACGTTGGCCACTGTTCCGTCGTCCCATAACTAGGTCCAAGCCAGAGTCATGCTTCTGGCAGGCTATGTGGCAATGAGCAGGTTTTTAACTTCTCTGAGCCTTCCTTTCTTCCACTGTAGGATGGGAATAATTCTAGGTTCTGATGGAATTGCTATGTTAATTCAATAAAATGATGCACCAAGAGCCCCGTGCTGGCCACTTGGCTGATCCCTGATAAATATTAACAGATTCTATTAGTATCATTATCAAAGTAATTATCAGCTCCTAATGGGACCATCCATAAGTAGAAGACATTGTATCAACCCTGAAAATTAGCCACCCTGTTGCGAGACATACACCTGTTCAAACCAGGCACTAAATCCAGCGCTTTGCAATGCGCTCATGCCTGTCACAAGTCTCTGCTAAGGGCTGATTTTGTGTCCAGCCAAATCATGCTACAGCGACATAGCAAGTCCATGAGGGAGGTCACCTTCATAGACAACTCACTATGGCTCACAAAACACACACACACACACACACACACACATTATTATTATTATTATTTAGCAACTCCCTAGAAGCTTCTAGGGCAGTGGTGGTGAACCTATGGCACACTAAACACTATTTGTTATCATCAAAAGCTCTAGAACATTCACCATCTATAACCCTAACTTCAGGGTCACTGTTCTCAGGGAAGCCTGAAGTAGTGGCTTGCCCATCAATGTTTATAGTTATGCAGTTTACAATGGTGGGTTATCTTTTCCACACCACCATTCCCAGGGTCCCCAGGGACCAGAGCTACAGCTTTGCCTGCACCCCACGTCAGTGTCTCACGTGGAGGAAAAAGGACTTTGGTGACCCTGGACTTGTGCCATGCATACGTGGAGATGTGCAGGGTGGGGTGATGGCAGGAGAGGGCCACTTTCCACCAGAGAGCCCTGAGTGCTGTGAGCTGGGGAAAGGTGCAGGGACAGGGTGGACAGACTAGGTGTGCCATGCACCCTGCTCCACCCCCATCCAGCCACTTACCTTCTGACTCTGCAGCTCACACTCGTGCATTAGCAGCTCGCAGACCTTGACTCGCGTCTGGATGAGCTCCTGCTTGGAGACCGACAGGAGGAGGCCCTTGGGGTCCAGGGTCCCGATGACGTCGATCCACACAGGGCAGCCTTCGTAGTCATAGCCGCACAGACCGCCCGAGTCATAGAGCCGCAACACCTGGGCACGCGGGTAGGTTCTGACTCAGATCAGCCTATCAGGCAGTGTCCCTGTTCCTTAGAGTGGCTGGGGACGCGGGGGGATAGAGGCAAAAGAAGGGACATCAGGTGGTCTGGGGCGCTCCACAGGCTCACCTCAGAGGGCTGCCAGGTGAGAATGTTGTCCAGGTCCAGTTGCTTCCGGAACTCTGCATGCTACGGAGATATGGCAGGGGCTGAATGCTGCCCTTCCCAAAGCCCTCTACAGGGATGCGGGGATACAGGCCAGGCCTGCTGCCCACAGCCACCAAGACGCTGCCAGCGCAGCCCCAGGCTCCACCACAGAGAACTGGGATGGGGATGGGGGAGAGCTCGGGGAAGGATCTGAGTCTGATGCAGAAAGGGACCCCGGGGAAGAAGGAAGAAGAAACAGAGAACAAGCCCCCTTGTTCCTGTTACCCAGGGTACAGCGTATGGCAGGCAGGACTCTGGCCATCGGGGGCCTCACCTTCCGGAGCATGTCCTCGGATTTCCGCAGGTCAAAGTTCCGAGCTGCAAGAAGATGAGGGAAGAGGAGGGTTGAGGCCAAAGCTAGAATGAGCCATTCTCTGAAAGTTCAGAAGAACATAGTGGGGACCCCCAGCCTTCTACTGACACTCCAAGAATACACTGTGTGGAGGTCTGGAATTTGTTTTGTTTTTTTGGCAAGGATCTTCAGTCTTCTGAAGACTTTGGAGGGCCCTGGATTTCTGTTCCCAGGCCTTTAAAACTGTTCATTCTAGAAGCTATTTAGCCTGTAATATTTGAGAGCAGAGCTTCTCACAGTGTTGGGATGCTGAGAAGCAAGGGACTTGGAATCAGGTGGACTTGGGCTTGGACTCTAGTTTTGCTTTTTTAAAATTTCCTATGCAACCTTAAACAAGTCACTTACCTTCTCTGTGTCTTAGTTTTTAAAAATCTGTTAAATGGGAATTATAACTTTATCAGTAGCCAAAGAACAATATGAGATGTATGAAATACTTGGCATGGTACGTGGATCACAGCAAGTCCTCAGTAAGTGGTAGCTATTGTGATTACTTATTTTGAAGACATAGATACACTTTAATTGAAAACACTATGCTTTATTTTATTCATTTTTGAAGATGCGGTCTTGCTATGCTGCCCAGCTTGGCCTCAAACTTCTGGGCTCAAATGATCCTCCTGCCTCAGCCTCCTGAGTAGCTGGGACTATAGACATGTACCACTGCATCTGGATCTGCTCTATTTTTTTTTTTTAACTTTAGGGTTTTTTTTTTTTTGGAGGGGTGGTGCTGGGGATCAAACTCAGGGCCTTGTGCTTGCTAGGCAAGTGCTCTACCACTGAACTAAATCCCCAACTGCTCTATTTTAGAAGTGCTATAGCTGTTGCTCTCTAAAATCACCAGCTTACTGTCAAATTTGTTCATTGATGGACCTACAATGAGATGCAAGATCAGAGATTTTCAAGTGCAAAGGACCTGAGATGCTTAGCTGATCTTCCTCTGCCCTGATCATGAGCCACCTCCAGAAATAACCATCGAGGCCATCAGCTCACCCTGGATTACCTCCTGTGTTGGGGAGTTCACTACCTAGGCAGGCAGCCCATTCCATTCTTCAGCAGTTTGAGCCCAAATCTGCCTCACAATAACTCTAGTCCCAAATATACATAACTGCTTGCCAGTGGATCATCTCTGCAAGTATTGCAAGATAAGCCATCAGGTTTGTTGGGTCGATCTTTCACCTTCTGTGTCAGTGTGTTAGTGGAACTTCCTGTGACAATAGGAATCCTGAGCAGCCTAGTGTGGCAGCCACTAGCTGTCTACAGCTCTGAGCAACTGAAACATGGCTCATGTGTTGGACGACCTGAAGTTTTAATTTAACTTAATTTAAATAGTTACATGTGATTAGAGAGTGCCAAAATAACAGTGATTTTAAGATTCTTTTGCTGTGTAGAGCTTCTGTGTTCTAGGTTAAGTTTTTAGGAATTTATAGGCCTTGTTGCTCCTTTGAATAATAACCATTCTTTTCTTTTTCTTTTTTTTTTGGTTCTGGGAATAGTACTCAGGGCCTTGTGCTGAGCTAAATCCCCAGCGCCTCATTTTTTCATTTTATTTTACAGTTGGGTTCTACAGCAAAGAGAAATAGTATAGATTTTTGTATCTAGCAATATTGATGAGCTTTTTTTTAGTTCTAGATTTTTCTATCATTGAGTTTTGAGGAAAGATTTCCTTTCTTGTCTTTGTACTGCTTTTTCCTTTTTTTTTTTTTTCCTTTACTACTGACAAAGGTCTCTAGTTCTATGTTTAAATTGTCATGTTGATGAGTGTCATCTTTTCTTGTTCCTGATCTTAATGAAAATGCATCTAAAATTTCTTTTTAGCTGTAACATTCTTTAGGAGATTTTTGCTACATAATCACTACCAAACCAAGGAAATTCCTTTCTATTTGTGGGTGGGTGCTGGGAGCGAACTCAGGGCCTTGCTCTTGCTAGGCAAGCACTCTACCACCGAGTTAAACCCCCAATCCTGACTGCTTTCTATTTGTGCTTTGCTAAGATCTTTGTTTTATTGTATAAATAGGAATTGAGCTTTTACAAATGCTTTTTTTGCATTGAGATAGCTACGTAATTTTTATGAATTCTAGTAATTATTTAAATGATACTGATAGATTTTCTAATGTTGAACATTCTTGCACACCCAAGATAAGTCTCTCACCATACTACAGAATATGCTGCTGGATTCTATTATGTAACACTTTATTCAGATTTCTTTACACTCATATCAATAAGTAAAACAGGCCTAGACTTTTCGTGTTTTTCTCCTCATCCATCTCTCTCTTTTATTGTCCTGATCTAGCTTTGGAATGAAACTTACCTGGGTCTTTAAAGTAATTTGCACGCCACCCTAAAGCAATTTGAATACTTTATGTAAAATAGCAATTAACTGGTCTTAACACTTTAGAGGAATCCATCTGTAAAGCCATTGGTGTCTCAGCGTTGGGAGAGGGAAGGTTTTTACTACCATTTCAATTTCTTTAATCTTTTTTTTTTGATAGGGTCTCACTGTGTAGTTCAGGTTGGCTAACACACTATGTAGCCCAGGCTGGCCTCGAACTTATGGCAATCTTCCTGCTTCGGCCTCCCAAGTGCTTGGATTACAGACGTGTACCACCATGCCCGGATAAATTTCTTTAATATTTATTGCTCTGTTGAGACTGTCTGTTTCTTCTTGAGATTTCGTAGTCTTTTTTTTTTTTTTTCCAGTGCTGGGGATCGAACCCAGGGCTTCGCACATGCTAGGCAAGAGCTCTATCCCTGAGCTACCTCCCTAGCCCATCAAGGTTTTGTAGTCTTGCATATATTTTTCTAGGAATATATCAATTTAATGTAGGTTCTCAAATTTATTAGTACATTAATGTTCATAATACTCTTCTATCGGATGTTTAAAAACTCTTCTTGGTATCTATAGGTTTTTCAGTTGAAAACCAGAGTGTGGTCTCTCATGCTATAGACGGGTGGTGCTTTGGGCCCTGATGGTGGCAGATGAGGACAGAGTTCTTGGTAGGACCGGCCATGTGCCAGGCCAAGGGGCTGGGAAGGCACAGCCATTGTTTTACGGAGCTGGCCTCTGAGCGAGATGGAGGGAGGAACTTTGTCAGGAGGCTTAGAGAAGGCTCCTCCAAGCTCGACCCCTCGATCGCCCTCCCTTTGCCTGTGTCTTGGGTTGGTGGGGTGGGCAGCGGCAGAGCTGCTGCCGATGTGGACGGGCCGTGTCGGCAGGTCCCATCCACCCAGGGCATGAAGGGAAAGGTCCGCTCTGCGCCTTTTCCGTGACCCGGCAGGCTAAAGTATCTGCAACTGCACTTCTCTATCAAAGATGCACTTTTTTCCCCAGCACGCTCCCACAGAGAAAATGCACTTTTTCAAACCCAGAGAGATTGTGCTGTGGTGTGAGTGACTCCCCAAGGTTCTGTGGGTTGAAATTTGTTCCCCATCGTGAGGCATTAAGAGGGTGGAAACTAAATCTGACTATGGTGTGCGGAGGTGGGGCCTTCGGGAGGTGACTGGGATTAGATGCAGTCATGAGGCCGGAGTCCCCATGGCCCAAAGGAGAGAGATAAGACAAGGACGGGGATACACGCATGCTTGCTGCCTCTGATACCCTGTGCCACCGGGGACCCTGCCAGCAAGAAGACCATCACCAGATGTGAGTCTTTGACGTCCGCACCTGTGAGCTCAATAAAACTCTTTTCTCTATAAGGTTTATACACTTAAATTTTTTTGTTTGTTTTTTGGGTCTTGTTTCATTTTTGTTGTCGTTCTTTAAGAGAGGGTCTTGCTATGTAGTTCAGGCTGGCCTTGAACTCACTGTGTAGCCCAGGCTGGTGATGAGAAATGAACTAGGACACGCTGTGAGCACCGTAATTCCAGTGCTCTAGGAGGCTGAGGCAAGAAGATTCCTAGTTCAGTCCAGCCTGGGCAACTTAGCAAGACTCTGTCTCAAAATAACAAATTAATAAAGGACTGGAGATGTAGCTCAGTGCAAAGGTGCTAGGTTCAATTGCCAGTACTGAAAGAAAAGTTTATTGAAAAGGTAAACCGGAGAGAACAAGACAAAAGGGAGACTTAGATCCTGGGTGAGCACTTCCTTCTTGTGGCATCCACACATCTCTGCTCTCACGTTTGACTCACAGCACCCTGAACTAAGACCACTATTATGCCCATCACACAGAAGAGGAGAGTGAGGCTGAGAGACAAAGAATGAGTTGCCACAGTTGGCTGCTGGCGCAGGGTAGAGCTGGGATTCAATTATGAGTCTGCCCTGTGGAAGACCACCAGCATTTTAAACCATACTCTGTCTGTCCATTTTCTAACCGACTTATTTATTTATTTATTTATTTATTTATTTATTTATTTATTTTCTTTTTGTTTGTTTTGAGACAGGATCTTGTTGTGCAGTCCAGGCTGGACTCGAACTTGCTGTGTAGCCTACGCTGGCCTCAAACTTGTGGCAATCCTCCTGCCTCAGCCTCCTGACTGCTGGGATTACAGGCATGCACCACCATGCCCAGCCTCTGGCTAACTTCTAACTTCTCTCATTGCTAGGGCAAAATCCATTCCACAGAAGGATTATTTTTCTTTTTGCCCCAACCCCTTATGTGGTTTCTGTTTATTTATTTATTGTTTTGTATTGTCTTTTTAGACTGCTACTGTAATTCCTAGAAGAAACTCTTTTATCTTTGTTTGAATCCACTTCTGTTTTGTTTTGCAATACTGGAGATCCAACCCAGGCACTCAGCTACCTCCCGGACTTTTAATTTTTTGGTTCTTTTTTTTTTTTTTTTTTTTTGGTGCTGGGGATCGAACTCAAGGCCTTCTGCTTGCAGTGCAAGCACTCTAACCACTGAGCTAAATCCCCAGCCCAAGGACTTTTAATTTTTTGTGTGTGCGTGTGTGTGTGCCAGGGATCGAACTCAGGGCCTTGTGCATTTGAGGCAAGCACTCTAATCATTGAGCTAAATCCTCAACCCCTAATTTTTATTTCTGAGAGAGGGTCTTGCTAAGTTGCCCAGGCAGGGTTCAAACTTGCAATCCTCCTGCCTCAGCCTCCTAGAGTTGTGGGATTATGGTATAAGCTATCATGTCCAACATTAAATCTGCTTCTTTGAGTGTTTGCTGGTCACCACTCAGTGTCCTAGTAGGTCTCCTATGGTGACGAAACAGCCCTGTCCATGGGGAACCGGAGATGCAAAGACAAGTCCCGAAGCCAGGGCTCAGCTATATCTGACCAAGGCCAGGCCGGTTAACCCCCGAGCGACAGCCTCCTGGGCATTAACTGTAATCTCTCACCTCGGAGCCAGCGCAGGAGGAAGTAGTCATCGACCTTGGGCAGGGTGGGCAGCAGGTCCTGGAGGTTCTCCTGGAACTAACAGGAGGAGGGATATGCTGGTCAGAGGGGCTCTTGTGACCCTTGGGCCACCAACGCCATCCCCAACCCTTTCCACCTTCATCTGCCAGTCAGGCCAACCTGGGGACCCTGCAGAGGACAAATCTCACAGCACCTGCCCTGAGCCACTCTGCCACCTGGGAATGAGGTACCCTCCAGCCCACCACAGAAGGAAGAGTTCGGTCTTTTTCAGCCTCTGAAAGTGTTCTGACACCCAAGATTGTCATCCACGAGTCTGAGGTGGGGCCCTGGCATCTCTCTGTTTTCACAAGAACCCCTGAGTGATTCCAGTACAGGCCAGCCAAATGTTTTAAGAATGTTGCCCGTGACACTACATCTTGGGGTCTGGATTTGGAGGCGATTTATTTGGCCTCTCTGAGCCTCGGTTTCCTCATCTGTAAAATGGAAATAATGATAAATTTGTGCCAATCAAAGAAATGTATGCACATAAAGCACTTAGCATCAGACCTGGCTCCAAGCAGGTACCAGATACCTGTGCACTGTCATCAGCAAATGTGGCCTACCTGGAATCATGGACAGTGGAGCTTTTGGAGACAAAACCAGAGGCAAAGTGAGCAGGTAGGGACTGAAAGAGAAGCTCTGGGGGCCTGGAGGAAGGAGAGCAGTCGGCCAACTGGGGGTGCCTTTTGCTACTGGCAGAAACCGAAGCTTGGGTCAGAGAGAGAGGAGACCTCATTTCCTGGGGACGAAGGGACCCGAAGGCAGGGGCTGTGTTTGGAGGTGAATGCGGGAGTCGGAACTTGCGACTGGAAACGATGCAAGCAAAGCCATAGGAAGCAGACTTGGTCATCCACCGGAGCTCATCTAGCTTGTGGAGCATGTTTAAAAGAAGAAGGCATATGCTGCTTTCAAAGTAAAAGTGAACGATTTGCTCAAACATCTCCACTGTTAACACGATCGCTAGCATTTGCTACATGGACCTGGGACAGGATGGGGTCCAGAATGGAGCTTCTTGTAGCCTCTGGGCACCTAAGGTTTCTCTGGGGGGTTGTGGGGGCCAGGATCCCCTGAGAAGCAAAACACTGCACCCTCAGCCCCTCCAGGTGAGTGGGTTCCCTCAGTCGAACTTCAGGATGTCCCCTGAGGTAGGAGGGGCAAAGGTCACACTCCCACTTTGCAGATGAGGAAATTGAGGCTGGGGAGGTAGAGAATCTTCCTGGGTCAGGGAAGCAGCGAGGACAGGAGAAATGGGGACCATGAGGCTCTGGGAATGACCATAAAGTCAAAGAGAAAGCCACCAAACAGGTGCTGGGAAGGGACTAAATTATCTTGGAGCAAACTCAGGCTCCCTCCTTCCCTCCCCTGTTTTTAAAATAATAAGTATTTATTACTTTTTTTTTTGAGACAGCATGTACACAGTCCAGGCTAGCCCTGAATTCACTCTATAGCCTCGGTTGCCCTACAACTTGAGATCCTCCTGCCTCAGTCTAAACAAATGTTGAAATTACAGTGTGCCACCACACCTGGCATATTACTTCTAAATAATGGGGAAAAGGCTGGGTTTGGTGGTACATGCTTGTAAACCCAGCACTGAGAGAGGCTGATGCAGAAGGAAAGCAAGTTTGAGTCCCTCTTGGACAATTTAAAAGGACCCTACACTAAAAAATACAAAGAGCTGGGGATGTAGCTCAGTGGCAGAGTGCCACTGGGGCAGAGTGCTCAGGTCTGGGGCTTCCCATAGGCTATCAGCAGGGTTCACCAGGGACGCCTTCCCCTTCACCTGAGCACTTCCCGACTGGGGCTCTTCCCATCATCTGGACACTTCTCCCTTTCACTGAGGTCAGGACCCCTCTGTCACCCCTTTTTATCCCCCAAGTGCCCTGAGTGAAGTGCCAGGGAGGCAGGAAAATAGGGTATGGCAGGCTGACTGGGGAAGTAAGGTGTGCACCTGATAACTACAAAACCCCAGGAACATTTCCCAAAGCCCTGCATAGGGACTTCCGGCAAGAATTTGAGCACTTTTGGATAAGATGGCTGAGACCTCACATCAGCCCGGAGGAGTGGTAGATACAAAAAGGACAGTCCACATTGGTTTGGTTTTGTTTTTTGAGGCAGAGTCTTGCTCTATAATTCAGGCTGGTCTTGAACTCAGGATGTAACCCAGGCTGCCCTGGAACTCAGGGTGATCCTCCTGCCTCAGCCTCCCGAGTCCTAGGATGACAGGTGTGCACCACCACACTCATCTTACATTGAGCTGTTTTCTACTGTCTTCTCTCACTGTGACCTGCTTTCTCCTGTACAGTCTGTTTCTTTTCCTACTTTTCCTTGGTCCAAACTCACTCTGCAGAGTCTGCTTCTTTTCCTACCTTTAACAAATGTAAAACCTTGCTATCATTTGTGCTTGTCTTGACCAGTTCTTTGCTCAGGACTGAAAGAACCCAGAAACCACCTCTAGGAGGAGACTCCAGCACCCTAAAACCTGGTAACACCAGGACTCCCTCCCTTCACTAGGGCCCCCATTCCTCCCTGGAGGATCCTGCCCTAGGAGAGAAGCCTCAGAATGTTTAATCCCCACAAATCTTAAACTATCCTTTCTCTCCCCGGCCCAGAGTGTAAGCCTGGACCATGACACGTGGGAACTTTGTCCCTTCCAGGGGTAGCTGGTAGGACTATCTCCAAATCCTTTTAATAAAAATATTTAATAAAAAATTTAATAAATAATCATAGGGAGAAGATTTGAGCCCCAAGAAGTCAGAGAGCCACGAACGCAAACAAATGTGGGAGTCAGGACAGGAGATCCCAGACTCTCTCTGGGAGTCTGCGGCTGGTGTCACCCCGGCAGCCGAAGGCCGCCCCGCTGCACCCTAAAGAGCAGGGAACAAGGACGAGGGCTGGGGGTGAAGGCGGGATTCGCAGCCCCACCATCGCCGCCACCAGTCGCCTCCCGCAGGCTCCCGGCCCCCGTCCCTCGGGCTCCGCGTTCCCGCCCTGCGGCGGCCTCCCCGCGCTCCCCGCCGCCGAGCCCCTCACCCTGGCCAGCGCCGCCCGCTGCTGGGGGCTCAGGTCCCCGACTCGGCCGCTCATGGTGCCCGCGGGGCGCGGGGCGCGGCTGTGCAGGACCGTCCGCCGACCCGGCCTCTGTCGGCTTTGCCCGGCGGGTCAGACGCTGGTCCCGCCCTGACCCGAGAGCCACCCGTCCTGCCCCGCCCTGCCGGACGGGGTTGCGGTGGCTCGGCCCTCCCCTCCCCTCTTCGTGCCCCTCTGCGTGGGCAGGGAGGTGCCCGGGAGCCCGCACCCTGAGGGCTGCTGCGATGCCCAGGTGGGAAGGGAGGAGGCCGTGGCCACCGCGGACCGTGGAAGCGTTTCCAGTGTCAACGAGGAACTTCACGAGCGCCCTTCCCCTGCCCTGGGACAGGCCGTCCCCGCTGGGGTGTCGGAGGCTCCGGCCCTGCACAGGTCGGGCAGAAGCGCTAACACGGTGCCCCCGGTCAGCAGAACGCCTGGCTTCTCACACTTGGTGAGCGCTGCCTGCCGGCAAGACAGTTGCGTAATTATTATTATTGAGGCTGTCACCAGAGCCAGAAACCGCAGGGGCAGGGATGCTGGGACGGCCCAGGTGGCGATGCCTGGGCGGCACCCACAGGCCAAGGCCGAGGAGTGGGAAGGAGGCGCTGCCGCAACAGCTGCAGGCCGGGCTGATGTCACTGGGGAAGGGAGGAAAACACAAGCTGTCTTGGCCTGAATTTTCCAGAGAGGAGCAGGTGGGCGGGAAAAGGGAAGGGGCCAGTAAAACAAACCCAGGAAATGGGTTCCTTCTGTCCTCCCGCCGGGTCAAACCAAGATCTAGGTCTGAGATGACACAGTCCTGTGGCCACGCGTGACTGCCAAGCCCTGGAAATGTGGTTCCTCATGAGTGCAAATGGAGATGCGCTGCCAGTGTGAAACACAAACCAAATGACAATGATTTAATACCAAAGAAAGTAAAATACTTCGTTTGTTAATTTTTCTATTGAAAAAGAGAGATTACATGCTGATGTGGTATCTTTAGACATATTGAGATAAAAATACATTATCGATGTTGATTGCATGTATCTATCTTATAGTTTTGAATTTTAAGGAAATGGATACATTTTATATTTTAGGGAAGTTTTAGGCTCACAGTTTTTTGTTATTTTTTTTTTTCTCTGAGAAAGCAGAAAGTAGAAGAGTTCTCATATATCCAGTGTCCCCACAGATACACCAAATCTGGCACCAGCAAGGGACGTTTGTGACCATGGGTGGGCTCCACTGATACTTTTGTCACCCAAAGTCCATGCTTTACGTTAGGGTTAACTCTTGATGTACATTCTGTGTTTTGTTTTTGTTTTAGACAGGGTCTCACTCTGTAGTTCAGGCTGGCTTATGTAGCCCAGGCTGGCCTCAAACTCACAGCAATCTTCCCGCCTCAGTCTCCCAAATTCTGGGATTATGTGGGTTTTGACAACTATATAATGACATGCATCCACTGCTACAGCATCGTAGGAAATAGTCTCCCTGTCCCACATATCCTCTGTGCTCTGCCTTTTCTTTTTACTTTTAAAAAATGTAACTACTAGAAAATTTAAAATTGCATGTGTGGCTCACATTCGTGACATATTTTATTTGAATAGCATTTTCCCTAAAGGGATTTTTTTTCTAAAAGGATATTAAATTTTTTTTAAAGACATTAAAAATATAAAGAAGTAGGGTGTGGTGGTGCATGCCTGTAATCCCAGCATGTGGGAGGCTGAGGCAAGAGGATTGCCTCAAATTCGAGGTCAGCCTGGGCTACATAGTGAGTTCAAGGCCAGCCTGGAGTACATGGTGAGACCTTGTCTCAAACAAAACAAAACAAAACAAAACAAAAAAAATGCAAAGAGACAAAAAAGAAAAAAATCACCAAAACATTTTTTTTTTGTAGTTCTAAAGTTTTAAAGTATAGAGAAAAGAAGAAAAGGAAAGTTGAGCATAACAATAGCAATAGCAAAATGTGTACGAGGCCTAAAAGGAGCGGTAGGCGGTTACCACAAGAAAGGCATGATAGCGGCGGTGCTGGGTCTGCAGCCGCCATCTTCCATGGGAGGGAAAAGGGAGAGCATCCTCCCTGGCAGCTCTGTAGAAAAGAAGAGCGAGAAATCACCAAAACATTCTAAAAGAAAATAAGAGTGACACCACATCTCCAGAAGGGCACAGTCCACACTTAAAAGCAATTAACAGGAACCACACAAAGTTTGATCTGATTACATAAAAATACAAAAATTCACCAACAAAATAAAACATTAAATAAACCGGAGGGGAATGGGGAAGAAAAATTAGCACAAGATATGTCAGGTACAGGTACAAATTCCTTATGATGAAAATTATCATTATGTATATCTAAATTGTACCACTAAAATAAAATAAAAATACAAAAACTCATTAAACGAGAAACAGAATTAAGACATTGTATACAATTGTTGATACGAATTTGGGCAAAATAAAATGTGGGTAGAAAACTCATGTTAACTTTATAAGAAAAATAGACACAAAGAAACAAATAGAAAAAGGATTTGAAGCACCAATTCTCAGAAAAGAAAATGGTCAAGTACATTCGTTAAATTGATAAATGCTCAGTGTCTAGTGTCATCAAATGTGTATTCAAACAATGAGATGCTTTATTTCTCTGAAAAATCAGAAAACAAACAACAATAAACACCCCAAAAAAACAGTGCAATCTTTTTAAAAAATAACAATGACTGGGTGGGGTGGCACCTGACCATAATCCCAGCACTCAGGTGCTGAAGGAGGCCGAGGCAGGAGGATTGAAAGTTGGAGGCTGGTTTAGGCAACACAGCAGGACCCTGTCTCAAAAAGGAATTAGTTAAAATAACAATAAAATTAGTTAGAAGCTGGTGAAATAGAGACGTATGCTGCTGGCAGGCACAGAAACTGTTTTGCTAGAAAACTACTTGACGGTATGTATCGGGATCCTTTAGTATTTTACCACTTTGCCCGTGATAATCCTGACAAAAAATAATGATTTATTTGTCAGTATTGGGAATTGAACCCAGGGTCTTCACACTGAGTTACATCCCTATCCTTTTTTAGTTTTAATTTTGAGACAGGTTCTCCCTAAATTGTTAAACTGCCCAAACTGGGTTTGAACTGCAATTATCCTGCCTCAATCTCCCAGGGTGCTGGGATTATAGGAGCGCACCACTACACCCAGCACTGATGGGAAATGTTTCAAATTTAAAATTGTTTACGCACCACCACACCCAGCCCTGATGGGAAATGTTTCAAATTTAAAATTGTTTGCGCACTATTCACAGGAAAATTTGGTATTGTTTTTCTTTCTCTTTCTTTCTTTTCTTTTCTCTTTTTTTTTTTTTTTTTTTTTGGTGCTGGGGATCGAACTCAGGGCCTTGGGCTTGCAAGGCAAGCACTCTAACCACTGAGCTAAATCCCCAGACCCCTTTGTGTGTGTTTTGTTCTATTGTGTTTTATTTTGTTCTGTTTTTGAGACAAGGTCTCACCAAATTGCCTAGGCTGGCCTTGAACTTCCAATCCTCTTGCCTCGGCCTCCCAGAGTATAGGGATTACAGGTATGCACCACCACACCTGGCTTGAAATAATTTTTAAGTAAACTATGGTGCTTCATGTGGTTGGCATAGAGTTTATAATGACATGGAAAAAACACCACAAAAGAATTCGAAAAATATAGAACCACATAACATGTGCTATATATTTCTGGAATATAAAACAAAATCTATTCTGTGAAAAACAACAATAAAATGTGTGTTTTGTTCTGAGCAAGAGAAGAAATTTATCCCAACTTTTTCCAGTGTCTGAGGAGAAGGAAAAATTATTTTTAAAAATGCCACAGGCAACTAGTCACCTGCAAAGAGAAGTCTTTATTTAACTAGCACTTACAGGTGCTTTCTACTTACCAGGCCCTGCTCTGAGGGCTTGTAAATATGAGTCCAGTGCCGGCCAATAGAAAAGTAATAAAAATAATACCACACAGGCGACATCAGGTTCCTAGAAGGCACATAACACACCACATATAATATATCTAGGATTTGGTCCTTTCAACATGTGGCCAATAGGATTAACAAATGAAATGGTTTATCTCAGCAGTAATTAGCTAATAGTGAGATGTTATCATCATCTTCTCCTCTTTCTCTTCTCCTTCTTCACACCGAGTTTTTAAATGCGTTGTAGACTTAGGAAAGACTTTTTTTGTGTTTATTCTTGGAGACAGAGTCTCATGTAGCCTTGAATTCACAATCCCTCCACCTTGGCCTCCCAAGTAGCTGGAAATGCAAGTGTGCACCGCCATGCTGGGCCAAGTATATATTTAACACAGCACATTTCCGTCTAACTTTTGAATCTTCAGTAAGCCACGTGTGGTGTTATGGCTTGAATCACATTTCCTGAAAATCCAAATATTACACTCCTAATTTGCAGTAGCTCGAAATGTCACTTTAGTTGGAAACAGAGGCATTGCAGATGCTTTTGATGAAGATGAGGTCCTGTGGGAGTAGGATGGGTCCCACTCCAGTATGTCCTTATAAAGAGCAGCATTCTGGACACAAACACACAGAGGGAAAATACCATGTGAAGTTGAAAACAGAGTTCAAGGTGATGCTTATACAAATCAAAAAACAGATTGCTGGCAAGCTGTCAGCACCAAGAGAAAGGCATGGAACACATTCTCCCTCCCTGTTCTTGGGAGGAACTAGCCCTGCCAGCCTTGGACTGATCTCGGACTTCGAGCCTCCAGAACTGCAAGAGAATACACTTGTGTTATTTAAGCCACTCTTTTCGGCACTCTTCACTACTGCACCCAGGGACATGTGGCAAGTGCTGCCAGGTGGGACAGTGTGCAGATGGCTCACCAACTCCTCCCGGTGCTGGGAGGTTGGTACTGTTACTCTCCCCAGTTATGATTCAGGAAACTGAGGTTCACAGTCTCCTGAGGTCTCAGGCCAGCAAGCGGCAAAGCCAGGATTGGAACCCAGCCGGGTGGTGCGGGGCCAGGCTCTTGGCACCTTGCCACGGCTTCCTGCCTACCGCACTTCACAGCTCCAGGTCACTCTCAAGTCACCGTCTCCCCAACACAGGGCAGCGGTCTTCCCCTCAGGTAGCAGCTCACTGCACCTCCTCAAACCTCGGCTTGTGCTGGGCATAAAGGACTTCCGCTCCAGTCATCTGAGCGCCAGCAAGGACTTGCCTCTTCCATGGTGCGCCCCTCTCTTCCTTCCTCCTGACCCGAAAGCTGAGGAGCTGGGCTGCTGTGGTGCTATTGTCCTCGCACGACCACATCCTATGCCTCGAGGTCCACACAGTGTGGTGCCTTCCCTGCCACCTTCCAGGTGTCTCTCTCCTGGGCCACCATACCCTGCTGACAGGCATAGCTGAGGCCCATGACCTGCCAATGGAAGGAAATACCTTGGGGCAAATGGCATCTGAGCTGTGGATAGTGACATAAGGGGAGGAGAAGCCCTGCTAGTTCTGTCCCCACATATGGCTACATCAGTCCCACTCTGCAGACATCTTGGCCAGATAGGCCACTGTGTACCTCTCCAAATATGTCCAACTTGCCCTGGAGGGCTGGGAGGGCGTGTCTGCCTGGCACTGGGTAAGTGGCCTCCTGCCTGGGCCTGCCTGAGCAACCCAGCTTGGGGTTGTAGTAGTTACCTTTCTAGAGTCAATGATGTGTAAGAGAGCAGATTTAATACAGGCCAAGTCCAAGTTACAACATTCACACACATGAGCCAAATGCAGGAAGAGTGCAGAACATCTATCTATACACTGGAGACCTGAAAGATCAAATCAAGGGCTGGGAGCCCACAGCAATGTCCCATGTACATTCGAGTTTGCACTAAAAGACTGAAGAAATCTATATGGGAACTAGGATAAGATGCTCGCAGCAGAGATGAAGACCAGAGCTCTGCTGAAGCAATAGCAGCCATCCTCGAGGACGGCAAGGCGCTGAGCTCCTTCTGTGATGAGAACAGCCGAGTCCCCTTTGGGAGAACCAGCTACAACAGAGCTTCTCCTGGGAAACAGCTGGCCCCCATCATCTGCTCTCTTCTCCTTTATGTTGTTGACAGTAATCTTCAGGTGGATCTTCTACACACAGAACCGCACCAACTCAGTTCAACTGAGAGTTCCTGCTCACGGTGACCACAGGAAATCCACCACAGGGTGACCCCAGGGAAAGGTGGGGCCTGATGTGGCCACACCTGTGGACTCTTAAGAGATAGCTACAAGGGTGTGGGAAAGGGAGAGAGGTGAGCGAGGGGAGCTGACCAACTGCCCTGAAGACACAGGACCAAGAAAAAGGTGGGTTAGGGATCTGGAGTCCTGTGATCACCCTTGGGTTTCTGTCTTTCCCTAAAAAAGCCAGAAGGTCCCTATCCCTGTCCTAAGCTGCACAGCATCAGGTGAGGAGTGTATGGGGCTATCTAGCCTCCCTTGCTGCTTCCTCCCACCACAGAGCCTTTGTTCATGCTGTTCCTCCTGACTTGAACACTCTTCCTTCAGTTCCTTCCCCCACACTGCCCCATTAGTGATCTCCTCTGATGCGCCAGGTAAACGCTCAAACAAAACTCCATTTCTCTTTTTTCAGGGTATTATTTCCATTCCCATTATTCCCATTAGTGCTATCTGATTCATCCCTATAACTGTCAGGCCAGTGGCTCATATTTCCTGGGCTCATCATTATACCCAGGTCCCCATTTACACAGCTGAGGACCAAGCTTCAGAAGCTAAGAAGGGTCATCGTCAAGGTTTGTACCTAAGGCCTGAATTCTTAATGACCACCTGTTCTGACCCCCCCCCAAGATAGACTATTTTAACAAGGGTCTAAGCCAGAGCACTATACTAGGGAGTCCTGGAATGTCCTCTGGAAAAGATACCATTTGAGCTTAGCCTCTAAAGTAGAAAGGGGAGCAGGACATGCTAGGCAGAGGTGACCGTCCAAAGAAAGTCACAGAGATGAGAAAGATGAAAGGCACAGTGCTCAAAAAGATTGAGGTCAAATCACCAAAGAACTTCAGGATGCGCTGGAGATTCAGGGCAATCCCTCCTGGTAGTGTGGAGCCAGTAACGATTTTCAAGGAAGAAATGAATAATATACCCCTGAGTCCAGGGTGACTTGGAGACAGCAGATGTTCAGAGCAGGGAAACTGGTTAGGAGGTTATTGCAAATATTCATGACAGGTGTGGGACGGAACCTCAGAGGAGGCAACAGGGCACAGGAGAGGGCAGCACCTGCCTTCTCTCCCACACCAGCTGTATTGGCAGATGACTTGGGGATGAGCAAGGGTCAGGGATTGCTCTGAGCTTTTCAAGAGAATTATGTTCTACATGTAAATTACAAATTCATTACAGATTATTTTTGCAAACACTCATACATGCGCTGCATGAAGACATTTTGGTCAATAATGGACCACACATACAGTGATGGTCCCATAAGATTATACCACTTCATGAGGTCATACCCATCAACTTTATGCATGTACACTTGAGGAT
The DNA here is from genome assembly GCA_004026905.1 of Hystrix cristata. Lineage (NCBI taxonomy): Eukaryota > Metazoa > Chordata > Mammalia > Rodentia > Hystricidae > Hystrix > Hystrix cristata. The sequence continues at coordinate 94,716 of PVJO010001327.1, forward strand.
GTCTACACCAGGACAGGACTGCTAAGAACATGTTTCTCAGGATGTGTCCCATCATTAAGCCATGATGACTCTACCTTGGATGGCAAATGCAGAAATCAAATGATTCAAAAAATCAGCACTGCAATTATCATTAACTGTGTTTCTAAAATCCCACCTGCAATTAATTTGCCTCCAGTCTTGCTTTTTATACCTCTCTAGAGTGCAGCCACAGAGTCTTAGCATAAGGCGATAGCTGCAAACTTGGATATCTTCCTTGAATTTCGAACTTCATGTTTCACTATGTTATTGGCATTGCAACCTGAATAGACACAAATGAAGAAACAACATTAGAAATTTCTTGGTGTTACAGCTGTTAGTTGTTGACCAATAAGCCCTGCATGGGAGGCGTGGAATCTGGCGAAATCGCCCAAGGTGATTATAATCTGGGCCAATGTTATTAGACTCATTTTAATATTTATAATTAAATCATACTAATTATCTCAATCAGACTTTTCAAATTCACACTCTTTATGCAGTGTGGATTTGTTTGCTTGTTGCTCAGGTATCCCTATGCTGCCCAGGCTGGTTTTAAACTCTTGCGTACAAGTGATCCTCCCACCATTGCCTCCTGGGTAGCTGGGATTACAGGTTCAGACTACCACACCTGCCTGTGTTTGTTTATAATTTAGTATATATCTTCCCTCCTCCAAGGGTTGCTGAAGACCTCTGGGTGTCTGCCCAGAAAGCAGTCTTCAAAGCCGAATTCCCTTCTCTCCGGCATTCTCTTAGCTACTTCCTGCCTCATACTTATACAAACTAAGATGGCTGTGTGTGAGGCGAACGTGATAACCACTACACTACGGAAACTAAGATGGCTGTGACATCACTAGGTGTTAGAATGTAAGGACCGTGTTGTGCGCAGTTCATTGTTGACCAATATGTTGTTGTGTGGCATATGACTGTGTTGTAACAGGGAAGAGAACTTCCCATAAGGTGAACTCAGTTTCAACAAAACAAAGGGCAGGAGGCATTTTTAATCCCAGACTGTGCTAAAGGAGGAATGTGGGCCATGTGACCATGCCAGCTGGATTTGCTGATGAACACTTACTAGAGAAGAGGCAAAGTAGTACAGGATGACACAAAGAGCCCACCAAAGTCAGGCCATAGGGTGTAGGAGCTAGAGAGTCACCGAATTCTTGTATTTCAAAGAGCTGGCTCTCGGGTCCTTGAGGAGGTAGTTTTGGGTGGAGGAAACTTACATCTCAGGGGGCAGAGAGAGGATTTATAATTGCAAGCTTTCTCAGATGGGCACTGGGGAGTGGGTGGACCAGGGTCATCCTACTGTTAGGTTGATCCACCCCAGATGCCCGAGACGGCCGTTGCTGGTTTTTCAAAAGAAAACAACCCTCTTCCCGCCTAGAGTCCCCAATTAGGTCCGTCGTGCCAATTTACCCACGGTGTTACCCACCACCCAATCACCCCGTGCAGAAAGGACCAACCCTAAACGCGCACTTTCAAGCCTCCAACGTCACGAAAGGGGGGGGGCAGCTAAGGGATAAAAAGCCACTCTCACTGGAGTGAGGCAGGGGAGCTGTAACACCTTAATAAAGCTTTCTCCCACGGCGAGCGTCGTCACCTTTTCCCTTCTCCCTCCCTCTGCATCAACCTAACAGAGGGGACCTTCGGGAAGAGGCTGGAGCTGTTGAGTGTCAGGGCCTTGAGAGAGCCCTGTGACTGGGCCACTTCAGTCTTCCACAGTGCTCAGAAGGGACAAACTCGCAAAGCCTGGGCTGGTGGATGCTCAGCCACAGAGGCCGCTCTGGTGGAGGAAAAGCTGCCCACTACATGCAGGCTGCAGGCCCTGCTCATGGTGGCTGTCCTTGGCTGCCCACTAAAGGCCAGGGCCAGGGGGCTGTGGGTGGAGGACAAAGATGGGCCCCTTAGCTGATGGTTTTGAAATTCATCAGAGCCTCGTGCTCAGCAAAAGAGGAGGAATTTAGCCTCAATCATTCATTCACTCAATGTGTAGCTGCTCCGTAATGGGCACTGACCCGAGCTGGAAACCGTGAGTAGAAAACTCTGGCTGGAAAGTGACAAGAGGCCCTGTGTGAGTCATCAGTGCCTCAGCTACGGAGAAAGTCTCAGGCCAGGAGCCCATCTGTGCTCCCTCTACTTCTGAGGTATACCAGCAGCCTCTGACATGGCTGAGGGGGCGGTTGTCTGGAGGCATCAGAGGTCCTTACAAGATGGCTGCTCCATGCTCTTGGACTTCCCAGCCTCCAGAACCCCAAGCCAAATAAACCTCAATCTTTTAAACTACCCAGTCTGTGATTTTCTGTTATAGCAGCAGAAAATGGCTAAGACAGCCACTGCACTGGAGTGTGCACAAGGGGCTGCTTGCCCTGCGCTGGAGTTGTCACCACCGTGCCTGAGGCTGTGCTAACCCCCAGGATATGTGGCTATGGTGATAGCTGGAGATAGCCTGCAGGCCAGTGTTCAGGGCCCAAGTGGGCAGGTGTGTGTTCCCTGTCTAAAATATGATACCATTTCATACAAGTGACTCTTGGGTGTGGAGGGACATACACCACTGAAAGGGAAGAGTCCGTGTGAGATTGTTTGTCCCCCGAGGTTCCTTCGTTGGAAGTTGGTCCCCAGTGTAACAATACTAAGAGCTGGTGGATCTATAAGAGGTGGGGCCTAGTAGAAAGTGACTAGTTCATTGGTTCATAGTTCCTGGAAAGGATTAATGTAGTTCTCATAGGACTAGGTTAGTTCCCGTGAGAGCAGGTTGATATCAGAAAGTACATCTGGCCTCTCTTCCCTCACTTGCCACGTGATCTCTTCCTTGCTGCTGAGTCAGCAGCCAAGTGGGCGCTGGGAAGAGGGCATGAGACCCAGAGTGGGGTGTATGTGGAGGTCAGACTGGGGGGACTGATGGAGGGGACTGTACAGCAGCCAGGGTGAGTGCAGCCAACAGGAAAGAAGATGCTTGGGAAAGTTTCGTAAAGCAGAGCAGCAAGGGTCCTGGTGGGCTCCTACCTAGGCATCAGCTCCCAACTGCAGCTGCCTTTCCCTGGGTGCTTGCTGGTGCCAGTGGAATCTCTTTATCCTCATAGCAACCACTCTGTGAGGCAGACGCTCACTTGCCAGGAAGAAGATGAAGGCTCAGAGGGGGCTGGTCACCTGCCAAGGCCACATACAGTCAAGGCTAGAAATAGCTCTTGAACTCAGGCCTCTCTCTCTCAGCAGGCCATTCCCTGTTTGTGAAAAGATGCTCTACATCACAGAAGAAATGTAAATTAAAACCACAGTGAGACACAACCTGTGCCTATTTGAATGGCTAAACAGAATCTCTGGCAGGAAGCGACTGGAATGTTCCTGTGCGTCTGCTGGGAATGCAAAATGGGCAACCTCTCTGCAAAATAATCTGTTCCCCATGAAGTACATGTCACTTCTCCATACAGCTCAGTGGGAAACTTTTCCCCAGGTGTTTGTCCTAGTGAAGTGAAAATTTAGGATCATGCAAAAATCTGTACATGACTGCATATAGCAGCTTTATTAATAATTGCCCCAAACTAAGGGAACTAAGCCTTCAGCTGGGGAATAGATAAACACAGTGTGGTGCATCCACACTGTGAAACACTACTTAGCTGCAAAAAGGAACCTTGTGGCTGTTGGGTATTGTGTCTCAGCAATGAGGAATGTGTAAGACATTAGCAAAGGATACTGGCTATCAGGGAAGGTGGACTTAGAAATGACAGTGGCCATGGGTGGGATGGAGCAGAACATGGGGCTGAAGGGACAGAGCCAGGGAGCTCCCTCTGTCCTCGCCTTGGCTCCCCAGTGCCCACCTCTCAATGATTTTGTCACACTCCATGAGTACTTCTCCCAGCAACTTGGTGCCAGCTGTGCAGAGAAACATAGTGAGTATAAACATACAAGACTCATGGAGAGTGCAGGAACCAGCCAACAGATTTCAATATCTACTGAGTAAGCTTGCTGTCAAACTTCTGGAAGAGATCACTGAGTAGGGCTGGATGATGATCCCTTAAGAACGAAAGCAGTCAGGCCTGGGAACCAACATGGGATCCCCAAGAACAAGGCCCAGTGCCTGGTCATGTTTCCGTTTGGGGGCCAGGATTCCTGCCAAAGTGTCCAGTTAGGGAAGTACTTGGCAATCGACCGGGGTGATCACACTGAGGACAAGCTGAGGCATGATGGGGAATTCAGTTAGAATCTCTGCTGACAGGATAACCAGACTCAAAAGGGTCTGATGGCAAGACAATGTTATCCTAGTGGCACTATGGGGCCTGACAACCAGAAGTGCCAGGCTCGGTCTGAAACTGTAATTAGAAGTTTGAATGGAGATTCAGAGAGTGTGCAAATTCTCAGATGCTGTAACACTGGGGGAAAGGGGTGTGCAGAAGACTGAACTGAGAACCCAGAGTTCTTTCTAGATGGGGGAGCTTCCTGGTTGGATTTACATTCAGAGCAGCAATCGTATAACCACTTGATGGTAACTGTATTAATCGCATCTTTTATTTTCATATTCCGATGCTCTGACATCTAGGGCCTCGCTGACCCTGGAGGAAGTGTCTCCTCCCAGTTAGCCAGTTCCTAGAGAGCAAACAACATGTCCACAGCAGGCTTCTCACACACAAACCAACCGATACAGGCCCCCATCCCCCAGCTCATTCTTCAGGCTCTCACACTCTGGGCTACCGTTCTCCTGTCCTAATTACCCTAGTGCCAGGAAGCAGACAACTAGGAACAGTACTGTGCCCCAGAAACTGTGCCTAGAATTCAGATTAGTGAAGCACAAGCTTGCTTACCCGGCTTCACCTGTTCCTCCCCAAGGAAACCATAATAAAGGTTCTTGGTCAGAATTCTTCTTCTCTTTCCCTCTACCTTTACTTTCCCCCCAGAACTGGGAATTGAACACAGGGCCTCGCACTAACCTAAGCTCCAGTCCTTATCAATTAATTTTTGAGACAGGAACCCACTAAGTTTCCCAGGCTGGCCTTGAACATGGTGATCCTCTTGCTTCAGCCTCCCAAGTAGCTGGGATTACAGGCATGCCCCACCTTGTCCATTTTCCCTCCACCTCTTGTCTGATCCCAGCTTCCCAACATAGCTCCTCAGGGCATAGCATATTCCCTTTTGGGGAACTGTGAGGCATAAACTATCCTTTTTGTAATAGAAATGTTTTTCTGATCTGTTGCCTCACAATCTCTCCAATTTCTTTTAATATACTATATTTTATAGCAGTAATTCATTTCTTGGCATCAGTTCATTGAAAAAGGCCTGGAGCTTTTGCTGAGTTCAAAGTCACAAGAGGTAACAGTAGGGATAGAATATCTGTTGCTTTCTTCTGGCCATTAGGCCGCTGCTCCGGAGGGGCAGGCCAGCAACAATGGCCAGGCTGCAACCGGCTGGTATTGGATCCCTGTCCCTAGAGGGGCTGATAGGGTTCTGGCCAGGGAAGGCTGTGAGTTCATTGTGGGTCCAGAGATGAGAGAGCAGGGTATGGGCCCAAACGGTTTGCCTAGAATTTCTCCACGTTCTCCATGAAGGCTTGGTCTGGGAGTAGCACTTTCACAGTGTAGCTGATGTGCTTAGAATGAATCAGGCTGTAGGGGTTCTCGAACCTGAAGACATCTGCAGTGAGAGATGGATGTTCAGACAGAATGTCCCACCTGGGCCCCTGCTCTTCATGGCAGTAGAGCCATGTGTGGGTAGCCAGCCAGGGAACCACTGCCAGTGCTGAGAGCCCAGGGCAGCACCCCACTGTGCCCATCAGAGCCAGGGGCCCTCACCCAGTGAGAACCGGATGTGCTTTGAGGGCCCCTTCCCCACGCCACCTCTAGGCAGAGCTGTTTCCTGTTGACACAGACACCAGCCTTGAGGCAGGTGAGGCGCCCCTCCGCGGGCACCAGGTGGCCATTGTAGCGCTGACTGGCCAGCACCTCCATCATCTCCCCGGCCTTCTGCTGCTCCCCCATCTTGCTCTTCAGGAAAATCCCAAAGCCGATGTCCCCACCATCTGATGCAAACTGCCACCTGCAGCAGACAGAGCCCAGTGACCTCCTGCTCATGCTCCAGAGCCCCTTCCAGCTGCACCAGGCGTGGAGTAGCCGCCGCCCCTACCTGAGCACACAGCCTGGGAACAGGATCTCATTCTCCACCTGGTGGGAGGAGCCACGGCCCACGGACACCTTGTGCTCATAGTGCATCTTCACCTGCTCTCGCAGGTAGTAGCTCCCGGGCACCTGGCCCCCGTAGCTGATCTGTGGGCCAAGCCGGCTGAGCAGGCAGCAGGCAGGGCATGGCAGTCTCCCCTCCCTCCCTGCCCTCTGGGCTCCTGTACCTTGGTCAGGCACTTGGGGTTGCCATCGAGGTCAGTCATAGTGCCCCCAAACTCCACGGGCAGCTGGTCAGGGCTGATGAACTTTGTCAGCTCCTGCCTCCAGTTGTCTGTGTGAGAGTAAGGGGCCTCCAAGGGACTCAGGGAGACTGCAAGGAGGGAAGACTGAGCCAGATGCACCACACTCTAGAGTGTTTCTGGAGCTCCATTCCCTGGAGCAATCTTGCCCCCAGGGATGGAAGCCAAGTGGCTTTGGTCTAGGCTCGGGCTCAGTGTGTTTCCTGGGACGAGTTCCTGTCCCTGGGGCTGCTCCACTCTCACTGCCCCTCCAGCCCCACCTCACCATCTTTCCTGGTATTGGCTTGTTACGTCCGGAGGTGGACTGTGACCTGCTGTCCTGCTAGAAAATATAATTCCCGGCAATTGTAAACCCAGCTACAGTAAAGAATTAAAGAAACCGAGTTTAAATTAAGAGAAGACAATTTATTTAGAGGACAATTGATTTAAAAGTGGTGAAAAAGGGGGAACAGGAGACGACAGATAGCTACTTGAGGAGTAGGGAGCATTCAAAAGTGAAATACTCGTGGGCCCTTTGGTGTAGCCCCTTTTTATTGAGGTTTTCTCCTTGGGTCAGCCCTTTGGAATTTGGTTGGCTCTTGGGCTTATCAGTTATCTCTGCCTCTATTTCTCATAGCTATGTGACTTTTCTTTGAAATTACGGGTGGGGTGGCTTAGGGCCAGGGAATGCAGAGACTTAAGAATCAAAAAGGAGAGTTTGTTTTCTTTATGTTAATCAGATTACCTGGGGACCTTCCCAGAACCAGTCTCTTTGCCTTTGTCTCTCTGACTGTTGGAATCTGGCTGCCTTTAGGTTTCTAACTATTTGATTATAGTTGTCCGGCTTTCTAAGTCTAATGAGGCCTTTACCCTATCTTTTCCCTACCTATGGGGACCCCTGTCCCTACAGGCTCACTGGACATCTTGAAGGAGACTCAGACTAGTGGCTCCTGGAGCTTGGGATCAAGGACAGGCAGGCCCTGACCTGGGCTTCCCTTTCCTGTGGAGAGAGGACTCAGCCTTGCAGTCAGCCCCCAACCTTGGCTCCCAGAGGCAAAGCAACCTCAGAACAGCAGGGCTAAGTTTGTCCCCTTCAAAGGAACAAAGTCACTGCAGGAACAAAGTAGAAGAAAGCAGGGGTTGGGGATTTAGCTCAGTGGTTACAGTGCTTGCCTAGCAAGCTCAGGTCCCTGAGTTCAATCCTCAGCACGAGCCAAAAAAAAAAAAAAAAAAAAAAAAAAAAAAAAAAAAAAAAAAAAAAAAAAAAAAAAAAAAAAAAAAGAAGAAAGCAGAAGTAAATACCTAACATGCCCTAGTATAGGAATGAATTGCGTAAACATAAAAGCAATGGGGAAATCTAAGCCAAAGCCCCCAAATTTGACATAAAAAAATGTAAAACTAGGTTTAAAAATCAGATAATAGGGGCTAGGGATTTTGCGCAGTGGTTAGAGTGCTTGCCTCGCAGGCACAAAGGCCCGAGTTCGATCCCCAGCACCGAAAAAAAAAAAAAAATCAGATAATAGGAAAACAATGAAACTGGGGGAAATGTTTGCTACAAACATGGCAGAAAAGGTCAATGTGCTTCATATTGAAAAGGCATTTATAAATCAATAAGAAAATTACTTTTCTAGAAAATAGGCATCAAACAAAAGCAGCCCATAAAGAAGAAATTAAAACAGCTAATCAGTATGAAGTTTAGCCTCACAGATGGTAAAAGAAAAAATGTAAAACAATAATAAATATGACAAGAGTCTTTTAAATTACTAATGTACAGTGTTTGCAAGAATGTAGGGAAATGGGCGCATGCACACACAGCAGGTGCCATTAAATTCTATGATATGTATTAAGGAGGAAAACTGAAATGTTATCTAAATAACTTGTGCTTTGCGAATAACCCCCCTTCTTCATTACTCCTGTTCTCAGGGTTTGCAGCTGCCCTAACTGATAGCAGACCCATGACACTTCCCCACTCCCCTAGAATGCTTGCAGCTGCAGTGGGAATTGCTACCCCTCTGGCTTGCTCCCTACTGATAAGAGCAAATGTAACCCTACCTCATTACACCTGTTCCTGGTGGATGTATCACAAAAACGTGACCATGTTCCAACTGTGGCTGTTTTATGCTAAGGAGGGCTGGCCTTCCAGACCTCCCTTGTAAAGAAGGTGAAGATACACAGCGAGGCTAAGCAAATTGGCGTGAGTGGGCTGCATTCTTAGGCAAAGTAGGTGAAAGTTGTTGTACGCAATGCAATCACCCAATGCCTGTATTTAAATAAGGTGAAAAGTAGTGTATCCAATCAATGAATTAGTTTGTACCATAAAGATCTTAATGGGGCGGGGTTTCACAATTAAATCCTGCTCTCTTTGTTCATTTGGGGCCCAGGCTTTGCGAATGTGAACTCCCCTGGGTCCGTGGATGTAAATAAACCTGAATTCTCCAACTCTCTGAGTGGCATGTGGTTTCTTGAAGAGCTGTAAAATTTCCATAACAGTATGAACCACAACACTGTAAAAGGTATCGGAAGTCCTAACATGTACATTTTCCTTTGGGGAAAACTCCCTCCTACTATTTTTATCATACTGAGGAAAAATAACTGTGAATGTGTAAAGATTTACCTATAAAAATCTTCACTATCGGTTTATACTGAACTGTAAAAATAACACGAAGAACCTAAATTTAGATCTTTATCAAAATGGAAAAATGTTTATCATATGATAAATCATAACAAAACAATACACATTCCTTTGAAAAAGTAAGTGTCACCAGTAGTTTTTGTGGATGACAGGATTCTCCTCCCTTAAACATTTCTATATTTTTCAAATTTCTAAACAGTATTAGTTATATAATTTGGGAAAACCTGGGTCTTATTCTCCCCCATTATATGGATGAGGAAGCTGAGACCCAGACAGAGCAGGTAACTCATCCCATTTGCAGCTAATAACTTGCAAAGCCAGTCCTCAAATACAGACCTCCTAACCCCAAGCCAGGGCTCCCACTCATGCTATCGCTATGGGTCTCTCAGACCCTTCCTGGCACCCTGCCCTCTGCCTGGTGGGCACACTGGCACCGCCACGCTTCAGTAGTTGCCACAAAACGGTGGGCTCTTGATACCAGTAAGGTCTCAGATGCAGGGCCCATCAGGGCTGTGGAGGGGCAGCCCTCAGCCCAGGCTCCAGGGTGGAAAGGAGGCCTGCGGCAACTCACTCACCTCCCAGCACCACCACCTTCCTGCACGTGTCCTCAGGTTGAAGGCAACAGCACACAGAACAGGCCGGGGCTGAAATAGGCACAGAGCTGCTCCTTTGGGCAGTTGACTGGGAGGGTGGGGTTGCCTCAGGCCTCAGGTGCCTGCCCTGTCCCCTCCAGACCTCCGTCAACCTGGCTAATTCACTCACCTTTCACCACAATGAAAGCCTTCAGAAACTCGGGGTAATTTGCTTCAAGTGCTGACAAAAACTGGAACCAAAGACAGAAATGATAGGTGGTTAAACACTGCCCCCTTGTGTCCTCTTCTGCCCCACCCTCTAGGCGAGCGTTCCAGGCATCCAGGCAGATGCTTTCCATGGACAGCCACAAAATAGAAGCCACACTTCTGGTTTGCTGAGCACTGGTCACAGGCAGCTCCCTGAAGAACTTGGTACAGATTTTTGACAGGTGCGGGGGTGGGAGGGATGACCCTACTACCCACTGCATGCAAGAACATTCCTGTTTAGGACTCTGGAAGGTGCCTAAAGAGACAATAACTTAGCTTCAGGACCAAGTTCTTTTGTTCGTTTGTTATGTGGCACTGGGGACTGAACCCAGGGCCTTTGCACTGAGCTGTAGCCCTAGCTCCCCTAGGACCCTTTTCATTTTTTATTTTGAGACACGGCCTTGCTAAGTCACAGAGTTGTCCAGCCTGGGCTTGAACTTATGATTTTCCTGCCTCAGCCTCCCAGAGAGCTTGGATTACAGGTATGCTCCACCATACCTTGTCAAAGTTGCAAGGTATGATGTTGTTTTCTAAGTTGAGATATCATTTACATACCATATATCACGACCATCTAGTTCCAGAATGATTTCGGCACCCTCAAAGTAAACTCTGTACCTATGAACAGTCATTCCCCCATTCCCCTCTCTCCACCCTGGGGAATCACAAATTGATTTTCTGTCTCTGTGGAGTTGCCTATGCTGAAGTTTCATCTACAGATGCTTCTTGACTTACAATGGGATCACATCCCAGTATATCTGTTTTAAATTGAAAATATTCCAATCAAAATGTCATAGAATACACCTAATCTACCCAACATCCAAGGCACACTGTAGCCTCGGTTGACTCCCCCATGGTCGCATGGCTGGCTGCAAACCGTGGTTTGCTGCCACTGTCCAGTATCACCAGAGAGTATCTATTGCCCATCACTAGTTGAGAAAAAGATTCAAATTCAAAATTTGAAGTAAGGTTTCTATACTGGATACATATTGCTTTTGCACCAGGATAAAGTTGAAAATTGTAAGTGGAACCATTGTAAATTGAGGGCTATCTGCAAATGGAATCATACACTATTTGGTCTTTCATGTCTGGCTTTTTAATTTAATATAATATTTTTGTGGCCTTCAAAAATATAGTAACATTAACAAAGCTATTAAATTTTTTTAATGTTAGGTTTTTTGCAAGCTTGAGTGGAACAGAAAGGAAGGAAAAGACAGGCTGCTGACTTGGGGGCCCAGTCCCTCCTCACAGCCCCCTGTCCCTCCTTAGAGCCCCCAGTGCAACTTTGTCTCAGCTCCCTCCCAGGAAAATAGCAACCAGGAAGCTCAGGGGCTTGGAGCAGAGGGGCAGGCAGGGCCTGGGGAGGGGGAAGGGAAGGGCCGAGATCAGGTTGGGAAGAAGGGTGGGAATATGAGAGGGAGAAAGGTATCCATAGGGACCCTGGCAGGTGGGAGAAGAGGACCTGTTGTGACCTTCAGGGCACAACATGGTGACATTGGGGTGCCATGCCCCAAAAAGGGGCTCTGGGTTTGAAAACATCCCTGCCATCCATAGGCAAGGAGCCATGAGTGGGGATGTGGGTGGGTGTGCAATGAAGACAGTAAAACAGGAAGGTAAAGAAGGAAGGAAGTCCTATCCCTGCCCCACACTGCAAGGGGAAGGGCAAGCCCAAGTGTTTGGACCACCCAACACCCCAGGGGCCACCTCACCTCCTGGGAAAACTCCACTCCCGGCTTCCACAGATGTCGCAGGCCTAGCCCCACTAAATCAAAAATGGCTGCCATTTTCTCGGTCTTTTTCCCCAGCTGCAAAGGAATGACCCGAGGTCAGACCCTCCCCCACACCCCAGCCGAGTGGGCCGGCCTGCTGTCTCTCAGTACTGCCTGGCTTGGAGGTTTCATGCTGAGAAGCCAGGTGCAGGAAAGGAACCATCCCAAGGGACAGCAGGACCGAGCCTCGATTTCCTCATTTCTGCCCTCAGTTCCCCCTCTGTACAGCAGGGCTGAAAAACCTATCTACCTCACTGAATGGGACTGCAGAGGGCAGGGCGGCTGAGGGGGCCGAGCAGGGTTTTGGGGCCAGTTTGGGGAGGAACGAGTCTCAGCTCTGCCACACGCTGTGTGGCTTTGGTCTGTCCCTGTCCTCTCTGAGACTTAGTGTACCTTGGTAGTACTAAGAAGAGCCGAGAAGCTCTGGAAGGCAGGCTCTGGGTATGGGACTCAGGTCACGCGGGTGCACAGCACTGCAGGGTGGCTGCTTGGCAGTGTAGGGACCCTGGTGCCCCCCTTCTGAGTCTGCTGCTCGCACTGGCGCAGGAGCAGCTCATAGCTTTGGTCTCCTGCTTGGAGCCGGAGAGGAGGAGCCCCTCGAGGTCCAGGTCCCTGGCGGTGTGGTACCAGATGGGGCTACCCTAGTAGTCCTGGCCACAGATGCCGCTGGCACCGTAGCATGAGCGTCTGGATGTACATGGGGGTGCTCAGAGCGCAGTCTGAGGCACTGGGCAGTGGGTGCAGGTTCCCACTTCCGGGATCTGCCCTGCGAGGATGTTGCCATCTCCTGGTGCTTCCGGAACTCCACATGCTGCAGAGACGGGGCAAGGCCTGAAGACAGCCTGGCCCAGAGACCTCTGAGGAGACCTGGGACACCAGGCCAGGACCCAAGCCTGCAACCACTGAGGGCCTGCCACATTACCTTCAGTGTGAAGTCGAGGACAGGAGGGGATCAGATATGAGAGGAGGGAGGAAGGGGACCCAGAAAGTTCCAGGTGAGGGAGGCCTGTATGTCTCCCTACATCCTTCATCTGGTCTATGTGTCTCATCAGCACATAGCCAGCCTGGAAGTCTGTAAAGCAGATGTTAGACTCTACTCCCTGGCTTCTAGTCAGTCTTAGCCAAAAGCCTAGGCTCCCTGTGGAGGACCGCAGGGCCCGCCGATGGGCCTCAGCCCCCCATACAGCCTTGTCTCTTTCCTCTCTGTCCCACAGTGTGACCTCTATGCACCCCTCAAATACACCCGGCTCATTCCCACCTCAGGGCTTTTGCACAGGCTGTGCCTGCTGCTTCTGCTCTTTACATGCCTGCTCTTTTGGGGCATTCATGTCCCCGTGAAATGTCCCTGACCAACCTTCCTCCCTCCTGTCCGTCCGTCCTTCCTTTCTTCTTCCTTTCTTCCTTCCTTCCTGCCTTCCTTCTTCTCTCCCTTTTCCTTCCTTGTTTCATTGTCTTCATTGTACTCTCCAGTCTCAGGAGTTGTCTTGTTTATTTGTTTATCTGGTTTCTTTTCTCTCTTTTTCCATCACCCCACTCTCCCCTGTGCCCAACACAGGTCTGGGCTCACCATTAGCGCTCAGTAAATGTGTTTCACGAATAAATGAACAAGTGAGTGAGTAAATGAATGAATGAATTTGTGCCTCAAGCTTGGGATGGGAAATAGGGCCAGGCCAGCGGGGGGAGGCATTGCCCTCACCTTCTGCAGTGTGTCCCTGACTTCTGCAGGTCAAAGCTCCGAGCTGCAATGAGGGGACAGGGCTGTGACTGTGGAACCCTAAAGGCTCACTTTGGTCATCTGCAGAGAGCCACTGTCCCACCCACCTCCAGGCTGGCTTTGCCTGCTTTTACCCAGAACTCCTGTTCTCAACACCTGGAGCCACACTGGGGGCCAGGGAGACCTGGGCACAGGCCTTTTGGTTCCCTGGGCCCGTGAGAATAGGTGTGTCCCTCCTTGGGTCTTGATGGTAGTAGGAGGTAAATAAAGAAGCCACTACCCAGGAGAAAGGTAAGGAGAAGTGTCACTGGGCATGGTGGCACATGACCATAATTCCAGCACTTGGGAGGCTGAGGCCGAAGGAGCACCCTGAGTTTGATGTCAGCCTGGGCTACATAGTGAGTTCACAGCTGGCCCTTCTGAAACTATACAGTGAGATACTGTCTCAGAAAAACAAAACCAAAAAAACCCCAAATGAACCAGAAGCCAGGCGTGGTGGTGCCTGTCTGTAATCCCAGCACTGTGGAGGCTGAGGCAGGAGGATTCCGGTGAGTTTGAGGCCAGCCTGGACCACACGGTGAGACCCTGTCTCAAAAAACGAAACAAAAAAGAAAAGAAACAACAACAACAGAAGAAGAAGGAGGAGGAGGAGGGGGTAAGGAAGGCAATGGGAGGAGGGGAAAAAGGAAGGGGAGGGGGAGAAGGACAAAGAGAAGAGAAGGTGTCCAGAGAAATAGCACAAGCCCTTGTCACATCTGCTGCCACTTGCAGGGCCTTAGGGCCCTTCTCCTCTCATGCCAGAAAAGTCAGTAAGCAAGTAGCCCTCAGAGTCTGGTGGCTGAGAATTTTTTTTTTTTTAGAATTATTTAAATCAATAGATGACAAACTTTTTGGCCTCGGGCCTTTTGTACTCTTAAAAATCATCAAAGATGCCACAGAATTACATTCACTTGGGTTATATCTGCTCATATCTACCATATTGGAAGTTAGAACTAAGTATTTTTAAGGTGCAAGACTACACAGCACATACTCCCTTAAATTCAGAGCCACGATGTCATCGCCTACCCGTAGTCTGGGAAAGCTGATGTACATTTGTAAGACAATGAGAGGTAAAATGCAAATCAGATTGGAGAGTTATTTATGAAAATGGTGGACACATTAAGGACAAATGATCCAAGAGGAACCTGGGGACCTTTAGGGGTTTCTTTTTTTTTTTTTTACTCCCCCCGCTTAGGGGTTTCTGAACTACACTTTGAGAACTACTGGCTTAGAGTGTAGAAGGACTTAGCATATATAAGAAGAATAAATTACAAGATCATTTTCCAAAACTGTTACCAACCCGCTGTGCGGCTTTGGGCCAGTCTCTTCTCTTTCCGGCTGTAGTTTCCTTACTTCTCCGTGAGGATTGCCTGGGGCCCAGGGGCTCCACCTCTTAAGATCCACTTGAGAAAAACCTTTGCACATCTGTGCACAGGGTTGTCGTGTACTGAAGTGTTTGTAATAACAAAAATGGGAAATAACCTAAATGTCCATCCCTGGGGGACTCTTTACATAAATGATGGCTCTACCATACTGAGAAATACTATGTAAGCATTGGAAAGGATAGGAAAGATTAAGATGGACAGATCGCCAAACTACTGTGTCTAATGAGAACACCAAGTTGCAGGATAATATTTAAAGCACATTAAATAATGTACTATCACCATTTCTATTTTACTACATTGCTTATGTTTTTATCGTGTTATAAGTTTACATTTATATGGTATTTATGTACATGGTTCTGCATACATACACGAAAATACATTGAAAAGAGTCAGCAATGTGAATCTGAAGGAAATATTTGTACACCCGTACTCACCACAGCATTATTGCTGGGTATATAGCTCAGTGGTAGAGGGCTTGCCTCGCATTCATGAGAACTTGGGTTCAATCTCACTACCACAAAAAAAAACCCCAGAAAACCATAGCAGTGTTAATCATAATCAAATTGCTAAAATTTAGAAGCAACCCAAGTGTTCTTTTTTTTTTTTCTCTTGAGACAGGGTTTCACTGCATAGCCCAGACTGACCTTGAACTCACTATGTAGCTCAGGCTGGTTTTGAACTCAAAGAGACCCTCCTACCTCAGCCTCCAGAGTACTGGAATTAAAGGTCTGTGCCACCACACCCAGCCCAAGTGTTCACTGACAGAGGAATAGCTAAGCAAAATGGGATGTTAGATAACCTTAAAAAGGAATGAAATTCTGTCATATGCTTCATCATGGGTGAATTGTGAGGACGCTATGCTAAGTGTTATAGTTTGTATCTAGATGTACCTCCACCACTTCAGCACTTTAGGTGGGGCTTTTGGGAGTTGACTGGACATGAGTGTATGATATTCACACTGGATTAGTCCACCGATGAGTTTATAGCTAAATGTGATTTTGGGAGGCGAAGCCTGGTTGGAGGGGGTGTGTCACTGGGGGTGTGGCCTGGAAGAATCTATCTCCCTCCCCTCTCCCATTACCATGCCATGAACTGTTTCTCCCCTGTGATGCCCCTCTGCCATGGCTGCCCTGCCTACGAGCTGGCCGACTATGGACTGAAACTTCTACAAACTGTGAGCTAAGTAAACCTTTCCTCCCTGGAGTTGTGGGTGTCAGGTATCGTGTCTCAGTGACGAGAAAGCACCTAGATGGTAAGTGAATTAAGCCAGACACAAAAAGACAAATACAGTATGATTCCACTTACACAAAGTACTTAGAGCAGACAAAATCACAGAGCCAGAGAGAAGAATAGTGGTTGCCAGGGGCAGAGGAAGAGGAAATGAGAAGTTAGTGTTGAGTGGGGACAGTTTCAGTTTTATAGATGAAAAGAATTCAGGAGGTGGATGGTGGTGAGAGTTGCACAAGACTATGAATGTACTTAGTGGCACTGAACTGTATGCTTAAAAATGGTTAAGGTGGCAAATTTTATACGTATTTTCCCACAATAAAAAAATTGGGGGGAAATAAACCCTGCAAGATACTCAGAAGGGTTGGGGATTTAGCTCAGTGGTAGAGTGCTTGCCTGGTAAGTGTAAGGCCCTGAGTTCGATCCCTAGCACCAAAAACAAAACAAAAAAGAAATCCTGAAAGATGAGCAGGGGAGAGAGGCTAGTCCCTGTAAACAGACTAGGAAACAGTTCCTCTTTTCCTCTGAGGGAGACAGCCAGCATATTGTATGGACGCTGAAGCAGTCTTATGGGGAGACCCTCTTTTTTGTGGGGGTTGCTGGGGATCTAACTTGGGGCCTTGTGCTTGCTAGGCAAGTGCTCTACCATTGAGCTAAATCCTCAGCCCTGAGACCCTTTGAGGAGGAACTGAGGCCTCCTGCCAATAGCCAGCACTGACTGATTAGATGTATGAGACATTTTAGAAGCAGATTCTGCCACCCTGTCAAACCCTCATTCGTCTGCAGGATCTACTACACCAGCTACATCTTGGCCAAAACTTCACAGGCCACCAGAGCCTTCCCCAAAAACCTGGCTACAGAAACTGTGGGAGATAACAAATGTTTCTGGCTAATTAAAACAGCTCTGTTGGCTAGGCATGGTGGCACACACCTGTAATCCCAGCACTCGGGGGGCTGAGGCAGGAGGATTGCCAGGAATTCAAGGCCATCCTGAGCTACATAGCGAGTTTAAGGCCAGCCTGAACTACAAAGTGAGACTGTGTCTCAATAAAATAAAATAAAATAGCTCTGTTTTAGAATACAACGACTCTATCCTCAGATTCTACTTCTGTCATTCAATCAACTGATGGATCAAACATTTATGAAGAAATAAATTGTAACTGTAAATATTGAACATGTACAGACTTTCCCTGTCATTATTCCCTAAGCAAAGCAGTATAATAACTGTATCACATTTACACTGTATTAGGTGTCATAAGTCACCTTCAGATAATGTGAACTGAATGGATGCACGTAGGTCATATGCAAATACTGTTGCAGTTTATATGAGGTGCCCAAGGACCTACGACTTTGACCTCCTCAAGGGCCGGGGGACTGGCCCTGCAGACACCAGAGGCCGCCTAATTTGTTACGCGGCAACACACACCTGGCGCACGCCTCTCTTGTGTCCCCAACTCTCACCCCGCTTCTGCCTCGCCTCGAAGTCAGCATAGGAGGAAGTCATCAGTGTTGGGGAGGGCGGAGGGCACATCCTGGATGTTAGCCCCAAACTGAGAGCAGAGCAGGGAGAGGCTGCACTGTGACCCTGAGGCCAGCAGGGGGCTGGCCAGCCATCCTCAAGCCAGCTGGCTCCACCTGCCCTTGGCCGAGGGCATGTTGGAGTGAAGAGGGCCCACCGAGGCTGGGAGAGCTGGGGACTGAACCAAGTTGGGGCAGTTCCTTTCCTGCCTCTGGGAAATGGAATAATAATGATCCAGCTGCACAAACCTTCTAAGAGGATTAAATGTGGATTATAGGTAGACAGAACCTGACACGTCCCTCAGCAGTGTGGGGACGGGAAATGGCTTTCTTCAGGCCTTGATGTTTATCCTGAAGTAGGTAGGCTCCAGGCCAGGCCGGGTGAAAGGGTAAGCTGCAGGGAGCATGAGGCTCAGAGAGGTTGAGCAACTTGCCCAGAGTCACACAGCCAGTAAGTGGCAGAGCCAGAAGGCAAATCAGAAATCTGAGTCAGAGCCCGTCATCAGGACCCAAGTGAGAAGTGGCTTGGCCTGGCTTTGGAGAGGATCCTCTCTCGACAGTCCCCAAGAGTTGGTTGGGACAGTTCAGCTGGCCCCAGGTACACCATGCAGGAGTCCCTACCCCCGCTGTGGGCTAAAGCCACCCTCCAGTGCTGATGAATCCGGAGAAGGAAAGAACACAGGACAGAGCGCGCTGTCCCCAGTGCCCCTGTCTATTTCTCTTCTCCATGTATCTATCACTTTGTCCTCCAAAGGGGGCCACGAAGGACTTTTTCTCTCCCCCCAACAAGCTGATAACCTTTATCTTCAGGGATATGAAGGAGTGCTTCTCACCCCGGGCTGAGCAATAAATTAATCTTGACATTGTGTTGCTGCCGTATCAGTACCTTGAGTTTGGAAATAATGATGTTACTTGCTCAGCCAAGATGAGCAATTCTTGACTCCAATAGTCTGTTTTGTTTTGTTTTTTTTTCATTCTGAGGATGGAACCTAGGACCTCAAGCATCTGAGGCAAGCCTCCCCCTGAGCTACCCTCCTCAGCCCCTCCCTTTCCTAATGCTGAGCCCCTTGAGGGCAGGAGTTGGGGCCTCCTCAGCTCAGTCAGTCCCTTCACACTCATGGAAGTGTGTAGATCTCCCTGGAGTCCTCAACCACCACATAGAACCACGAGAGAAAGACCCTAAAGCCCAACCTCTAAGAAACTCCCCGAGGCTGGAGAGGTAAACGCACCCTGCTCCTGACTCCCCCAGGTCATAGCAGAGGACTTGGCCTGGCCCAGCTGCCTCACTCCTTCGGGCCAGCATCTCTCAGCTGTGCGGCCCAACATTATAACCGCAAATGTCTAGAACATGGCTAGTCTGAGTTGAGATCTGCTGTGTGTATAAAATACAGGATTCCAAACACTAATTCAAAAAGTCTCTAAAATAATTTTTGTATTGATTACTTACTAAAGTGATAATTTGGCTATATTAGGTTAACTAATTTGGCTATATTATTAAAAGTAATTTTGGAGCCAGGTATCTTGGTGCACGCCTATAATCCCAGCACTCAGAGCCTGAGGCAGGAGGATCCTGAGTTTGAGGCCAGTCTAGGCTATGTAGTCCCAGGCCAGCTTGGACTACATTTGTTTCCTTTGAGTTTTTAATGTCACTAGGAGAAAATTTGAGTGACACACTTGCACCTGTGGTTTGTGTTTTATTTCCATTGTTTAGCCTCTGGCCACAAAGACTAAGAAGAGATCCAGAGCTGCAGAAGGACCTCAGGGCCTTGGGTACTGTCTTTCATGGACAGAAAGAGAAACTGAGACTTGTGTAGGGCTCTCTCTGCCACCTCTCAACTGGGCCAGTGACTTCTCCTGGGATGGGCTCGGGTCACCCACATGTCCACTCACGCTGCTTATGGTGTCAGGGGTGGGATTCAGCCCACTGCTCTTGGGTCTGGGCCTGCTCTGTGGCCCCCTCTGGCTTGCCTGCCTTTTGCCCAGCTGGCAGACCCACGCACACCTACCTCTGTCCAGAAGGCCTGCCTCTTCCTGTTGGACCTCGAATCCCCACCTTAGGGTGATTGACAGGGTCCATACCTCACTGGGTGCCAAGGTACTGGTTCCTGGACTCAGACTGCCTGGGCTGGAATCCTCCTTTGTAAAACAAGGACAGTGTTGCTTGCCTCAATGTGGGCATATCAACACAGACACCACCCGTTTCTATCTGCACAGAACCTTCTCTCCACCCCACCTCTTGGTCCCTTGTCTTCAACTCCTGTGGTCCCATCAGATGCCTCCTTAAGACAGAGTGGGCTGCCTTCCACCCCAGCAAAGTCCTAGAAGTCCCTGTCAACACATAAAATGTGATCAAAATATGGTGGATATTTACATTTTTAAAAAGTTATCATAGTAGAAAGACATGTTACCATTAATCCCCCTCAAAAATAACTCCCTCTCACTTTGTTTTTGTTTTTTTTCCTGGTGCTGGGGATCGAACTCAGGGCCTTGCACTTGCAAAGCAAGCACTCTATCCACTGAGCTAAATCCCCAGCCCCTCCCTCTCACTTTGAAAACACCCATGGTTCTTGCCCTTTCTGGAATATTTCTGAAAGTCCTCTTTTGTGAATGTTTTTATGAGAAGTGATCAAAAATATGCTGAGTGCTGCTACTGTGTGCCATCCAACAGAAGGGTTAGCTTGTAAAAAGAGTAAAATATGTCCTCGTCTCCCTTATTCATGGGATCTGTAAACATGGAATTGATTCAGGACATCCAGACACAGGAGTGTAGCTAAATACACTCAGGACGGGCTGGGGATTTAGCTCGGTGGTTAGAGTGCTTGCCTAGCAAATGCAAGACCCTGAGTCTGATCCCCAGCAGCAAAAGGAAAGAAAGAAAGAAAGAAAGAAAGAAAGAAAGAAAGAAAGAAAGAAAGCAAGCAAGCAAGCATCACAAGACACTCAGGAAAGAGGACTTTCCAAGATACTCAGAGCTACTTCAAAAGGTGGCAAGAACTATTGGATTAATGTGTTCAAAGCAAGGGGGAGTATTTTGAGGGAGAGCAATGGCAATATGTCCTTCATTGTTAATAAATGTTTAACAATTTAAACATTCATCATATTTTTGTACCACATCTTGTACTCTAATGTGTCCCAAGCTCTATCTACTACCCAGCGAATCCAGAGCAACCACCCATGATTCATTACAGCTGTTGGGCCACCTGGCTTCAGTGTCGAAGGACACACTTCCCGAGCCCAGCCCCACGCAGGTGCATGTGTGACTCTGAGCTGAACCACACCTGCCTGAGGGCCTGGATGAGAGGTGAGGGACAGCTCCTGACTGCATCTGCCCCCTCTACCCTTGGGATCCTGATGTGAGCCCCAGGTCTGACACACAACACACTCTTGACTCGGGCTGGCTGCCCACAGGCAGACATTGAGACCAGGGCTCTGAGTCAAGGAGTTTACTTGGGAGGTGAGTCCAGGAAACCAAAGTAGAAAAGTGAGGAATTGAGGCAAAGAATGGGAGGTGGCTTCACTTGAGGATTAGCAAGGAAGTGAAGTGCTCAGTCCCAGTGGTGGCTTTTGGGAGCCATTGCGGAATGTGCCCCTCACACCTTTTCTGCCTAGGGGAAGCGGGAATGGAGATATCAACGCACCAACTCTGGACAGGCCCGGGTTGAGGGCTGCGCCGGGGGCTGTCACTTTTGGCCTGCAGTGCTCCGGATTCTGAAGGCTGGAGAAAGGGCCGAGACTGAGAAATGTAGCTGCCCTGGAAGCAACAGGGTTGGGGGGACATGGGGAGGGCAGCTTTGATACTACACAGAGAACATTGCCAGGTTCTAGGCCAAAGGCTTCAGGGGGTCTTTGAGCCTCAGACTCTTCCTCCCTACCTGCCAGAGCCTGGAACAGCAAGCAGTGTGCCTGAGGCCATATGACAGCTGAGTGACTACAAGCTCAGACCTGGCACTTACTCAGGACACGGTGTTCCATGCACCTGGCACTGGACAAAGGAAGCATTTGGGTGGCAAATCTGCATCTCCTGTGGGGTGTGGCTTTCCCAGCACCCTGCAGACCCAGAGGCTGGAATTTAACCACGAGGGACAAGTTCTAGGACTGTCCCCTGCTCCTGCTCTGGCCCAGGATCCTGGCTTCTCCACCTGGGTCCCCAGCCACAGCACATTTGGCCTATCTTCCTCTTCTTTTCCTTACTCTATTTGAATTTATTTAATGTTGAATTTACTCCGGGGCTCTAATTTTTTTTCTTCTCCTTCTTCCAAGGTGTCTTTTTCCTCTGCACAACCCTCCTCTCCTGATTCAGTAAAGTTCATCTCAATGTGGCAGGGGGAGCTCGTGTGTGGGTGAATCTGAGTGTGAACTCGGTAAACATGGCGTGTCTTGGCTGCTTTTCTCACTTGGCGATGTTCATTATCCAGAGAATTTACATCGAAACCCTGAAGTTCAGCACATTACTCTCTGCCTTTTTAAGCACATGCAGCAAGAATTTAGCACTTTTGTTAGGCCATCAACCCTGCGTGCAGACATCCTTTTTGTCTGGGCACACCTGCAGAGCCACCACTGTAACCATAGCACAGTGGGCCCTCCTCTTGCAACTGGCTCCAGAGTATGTCCTTCCCCTGCTCCAGAACTTCCCGTAGGTCCTCGTTGCCCTCAGGAGAAACTGCAAACCCCTTAGCAGCCTGGCCCCCTTGCCTCTTCTCCACTCCCTTCCCAGGTCTCCCTCTGCTACTCCTTTGCCCTGGAAGAGACTTTCTTGAAACACTTGCATCCTGCAGCTGTCTCAAAGACGTCTCAAATGCAAGGCCCTTTCCACTCGGTATCGTTTGCTGGGAAGTGAAATTCCGTACCTCGCTGTCATCTCCCATCTGCCTGGCTGTTGTGACCATGTCACTGGCCCCCCACCTGGGGCTTCTGAGTGTCTGCTTCATTGTTTACACCCCCACTCCACCCCCACCGTGGTGCGCTGTACACTGTAGTACTCAATAAGAGGTTAGCAAACAGGTAGGCAAAGGCAGCTGAAGAGGACCCCTTCTCCTTTCTGATTTCCCTATCTCCCCCTGGTGCCCCTGGATGGTTCCCAGCCTGCCTGTGGCCTGCCTGCTCTCCAAGCAGATGTCACCTCCTGCCTTCACCCTTTCCTGTCAAAACTGCCTGGCCTGGTCCCATCCCACAGAACTTTCAGTTGGGACGCTCGTTCTGGCACAGGTGTGCACTGGCCAACGCGTTACCCTTCCCGGGGCTATGGCGTCCCGGTCAGTCACAAGCGTGCTGTGGAAGACCCTCAGAGGTGCAAATACTGCTCTCTCCGCTTCTCTATGTCTCTCCCTCCCTCCCTTTTCTCTCTCCCTCCCGCTTTCTCTCTCTTCTCTTTCTTCCTACTTTCCTTCCCTCCCTCCCTCCTCCCTCCACCCTTTCTTTCTTCCTTTCCACTTCATTTCTTACTTCCTTATATCTTTCAACATTTATTAAAAACTTACTGTATGCCTGGCATTAGAGGCCAATTGTGCCAACAGGACCTGGTCTCTGTCCTGGAGATGTCTATTGTTAGGGGCTTGCAGACTTGCAAATTCATAGTCATATCCTGGGTGAGCAAAACTAAGCTGGGGAATCGCAGGCAGGCCCAGAGGCCTTAAACAGCTGTGATGCCTCTGAATTTTGAATTTCGCACAATAGGCTGGCAGATTCCTGGCTAGGAGTGTCAGGGCTGGACCAAACCAAACTCAGCACCATGGTACCCTCTGCTGCCCAGGTGCACTTCTGCAGGCAGCAAGCAGTGAGGTCCCTTAGAGACTTGTTGGTTTGGTTTGTGAGTTCAGATTGTTTTTGAACCCACTATGTAGTTCATAGTGACTGAGGCAGGAGGGTTGCCTCAAACTTGTAGCTGTGCACCACCACACCCAGCTTTTTTTTTTATTGTAGTGTTTTTTTTGTGGTTTTTTTTTTAAAATTTTTTATTGTTGTAGTGTTCTTTAAACTAGCCAGGCAGATAGTAAATTCCAGTGAAGCAATTTATATTCCTGGCACCTGCTATCTGCCAGCTTTGTTCTTGGATCCTGATGGGCCTAGAAATGCCAATAGCAATAATAATAAATAATGTAATAGCATGTAACGATGTTATCATTGGCATTTCTAGGCCCTTTGGGGTCTAGGGAGATATGAGGTTCCTTAAATGTAAAATATTATCATATTGTACACTAAATGATTGACATCTATCTTTATTTTTTAATTTTTTATTGTTTAGTTTTTTGGTTTTTTGAGACAGGGTTTCAGGGTGGCCTCAAATTTGTGGTGTCCTCCTCACTCAGTCTCCCAAGTGCTGGGATTACAGGTGTGCGCCACCAAGTCTGGTGACATCTATCTTTAATTAATAAATTACAGAAGAAGCTATCTCATAGATTTGGTGTCAGTAACGTATTTTCCTACGAAAAGTCTTAGCTTTTGTCAGTTTTTCATATTTGCTTATTTCTCTCTCTGATTTAGATAAAGGCTTCAAGGCTGTGCCACATTATTTCACTAGAACGTTCTGAAGGCACAGCCAGGAAGGCTCCAGGATGTTGGGAAGTCGAACCTGCCTGCCCAGCACTGAGGAATTTTCTGGCGTGTAGGACTTGCTGTGTTGAAAGTCTCAAGAAAGCAAGATAATTGGCTGCCCTAATTCCTCCCCACCTTGCTTGGGCAGAAACTCATTCCTAGGAGACAGGATGAGCCTAAACCCAGCGAGGGGTTAAGAGCTAAATGATGTAGGTTTAGGTTCTGGTTTTGGCACTAACGGGCAGTGTGACTTTGGGTAGGTCACAAGCTCTCCAGGCTTTGGTCTTTAAAGCTGGGAGGTTGTAGATTTTGAGGTAAGAGGTGCAAGTACTTGGTCTAGAGTCTGGCACACGTAGACAGATCCCTAGTAAACTAACTTGGCTGTGGCTCCTGCCATTCGGGCCTGGGTGCTGCTTGTAGTTGGAAGCCTGAGAGTCCTGTGTCCTCCAAAGCGTCCCTGCTCCCTGGGATGTTGAAGGAGGCAG
The DNA here is from genome assembly GCA_004026905.1 of Hystrix cristata. NCBI lineage: Eukaryota > Metazoa > Chordata > Mammalia > Rodentia > Hystricidae > Hystrix > Hystrix cristata. Next base: position 119,252 of record PVJO010001327.1, read on the forward strand.
GCAGTTGGAGCCAGGGCATCCCCACCCTGTTGGGCCACACTTGACCGTGCCTGGTTGCTTAGTGGTTATCTTTACCCCTCCAGAGGGGCCAGACCAACCTACTGACTGCTGTATGCTCAGGGAGAGCTCAGGGCTGGGGACACAACAGATAGTGGGTGGGTACCAAATATGTTTTGAATTAAATGAACTGAACCCCGGGGTGGAGAGGGTGGTGTGGAGAGCAGGCTGGGGTTGGCAGCAGAAGTTGTGGGGGTGTGGAAACAGGGGACACCGTAAGCTGGAAGCCAGGGAAGGGCCAGCTGGGGTGGGGTGAGCAGGCACTGAAGAAGACAGAGGATTTGTGGTCCCTGGGAGACAGTTTGAGTCTTGGGTCTGACGCATCCTACAACTTGATCTTGGCAAGTCCCTTCCCCTCTTAGGATGTCAGTTATACCTATAAAGTGGGACCCTGCCCACCTCAAAGACTTATTGTAAAGATTAATGAGATAGTGAAAGAATCCCTTGGCCTGGACCCAGGGCCCGCTGCCCAGTGCCCTTGAATGCTCCTGACATCCCTGTTCCTTCCTTCTCTCTCTTTCTCTCTCTTTCTGTCTCTCTCAGATTCTAGCCTGATCTGCGCATACATTCCACCCACCAGCTCCCTGCTCCAATCCTACCGTTTACTGCATGATCCTGGCCTGGTGATTTTCCCTCTCTGAGCTCCCTCCTTCATCTCTGGTGTAAACTCAACAATCCTCAAGCTTGCATTTGGGGGAGGATGAGTTGAAATGCCCACAGAACACTGGTTCTAGTGCCAGGGACAGAACCAATGCTCAAGAGGGGTGTAGATCTTGGAAGTCTGCAGGAGTCCCTGAAGCACAGGTGACACACACACTCGGTCCCTGTCCCACAAGTGCCACCTGGCAGGGGGCGGGGTGTCTCCTGTCCCAGGGCCCTTCCATTCACCACCACAGAGGCTGATTAAGAAAAACACAACATCAAATTCCTTTACTTCTGAGGTCTTCCCTTCAAAGGGAGGCAGGAAACACAGGGCAGGGGGTTGAATAAAAAATGCTCTAATTAGTCAAATACTGATCTTGATTAGGCCCTCTGTGTGTGCCACGGGCCCAGTACCGGCCAGCTATGCCTCCACGAAAGCCCCACCTCACCCCGGGGTCCAGGGTGGCACCAGGAGGGGTGCGGGGAGGACAGCGCCAGGAGGGACGGTCACCACTGCAGAAAGTCCCGGATGAGCTTCCAGAGCTTGGTGACCCAGAGGTTGGCTCCGAGATCCATCAGGTATTGGATCTCGGGGGTGAGCATGCGACGGCAGAGCTGCTCATGCCGCCGCCCGATGCTCTTCTTGAGGTTGTAACCCAGGATGGATTTGGTGCCCAGCGGCTGCCAGGGCTGCATGGCCGAGTCCTGGATGGCGGCCGCGTCCACCGCCCGGCCCCCGTCTATGCAGATGCGCCGCATGCGCTCGTTGGCACTGCGCAGGACAGCCACTTCGTGGGCCATTCGCTCCGGCCCGAAGGCCTCCACTTTGCTCCAGAAGCTGGCGTTGAAGTGGCGGTAGAGGCGCGCATCCAGCATGTTCCAGGCCGTGGCGCGGCGGTACAGCTCGCCGGAGAGCCGCGGCACTGGCGAGTCGCGCCGCGCGTTGAGTTTAAAGTACAGCACGTCCTCCAGCTCCCAGCAGAGCAGGTCCTTCAGCAGCACCAGGGACTCGTCGAAGTACTCCTGCAGGAGCACCAGGTGGAAGCGGCTCTCCACCTCCAGGATGTGCTCCTCTACCTGCGGGCTCCGGGGGTCCAGGCCGCTGTCGTAGCCCAGGTCGAAGAACAGCAGGTTGCGGAGGTAGTGGGCATTGTAGCCACTGGGGTCGTAGTAGCGATCTGGATCCTGCAAGAACTCGGCCAGTTTGTCCTGGCTCGAGAGCTTCCACGTGAGGGGCACCACAGACCCGAAGTAGTGGAAGGAGGACTCAAAGAGTCGGGCGGGGTCGCGCAGCACGGTGATGAAGGTGGCGTTGGGTGGCACCAGGCTGCGCACCTCCTGGTAGTGGAAGCGCATGTGGTTGCAGATGATGTTGAAGCAGGCCCCAGGCTGGTAATCCTGCACCAGGCTGCGCGCGAAGAAGGCCGGGTAGTCGAAGTCGTTGCGGCCGCTGGGGAAGGCAAACTTGAGCCCGTGCTTCTGGCCGAAACGGAACAGGATGTTGAGCAGCGTGCTGCTGGCTGTCTTGTGAGTCTTCATGAACACGATGTCCCGCCGGGGCTGACACACTCCCGCGGAGCTGTTGGCAGGCGTCACCAGCTCTGACTCACTAGGGGCCGGGGAGCAGGGCGCTATGTCCTCTGGGGTCCTGCTGAGGACAGAGGGAGAGCGTTAGGGGTTGCTGGGCCCTTGCGACGTGGCACCCTGGGCCCCAGGATCTAGACCTGGGGTGGCTGATGACAGGGGAGTGGGAATGGAGCACCAGATGGGCCTGAGCCAGTGATTTTCAGTCTCTGGCCTCAGTTCTCTCATCTGTAGAATGGGGAAAATTACAGGCCCTATTTGTGGTGCTGGCATGAGGTCAAGGTGAGTTAAGACACATGGGCTCCTGTCTCATTCATGGCCCCCGTGTCATCCATTTAATGTAAAACACTATTGCTTTGGACCACATGAAAATGCATTTTCCAGGCCAAAAATGTTCAGTTGTCAACAGTTTCCTCCAGGTCAGCTTAATACTGCCAACTAAAGGCACAAGATGTGCCCAGTGTGAGCTAAGCAGCCCCATGAGGAGGTGGGATAGTCTGATGGTTAGGAGCCAGACCTGGGCTCACACAGGCCCCAGTTTGAATCCTGGCCATTGACAACTGAGTGCTCTTAGACAAGTCATCCCCAACTGCACCATGGGCCTGCTGGAATCTCAGATTATAATAATCCAAACCCTGGACATCGAGTTTGTGTGATTCTTTCATTCCATGAGGCAGGTTTTCATATCCCCACTTTACAGATGGGCACACTGAAGCCCAGGGTTCCACCATGAGTTTGGCCCTCAGCAGTACAACTTGTGTTTGACATAGCATGGTGCAGGGCACAGAGTAGCAGCCCAGGAGGTAGCTTCAATCATCAGAGCAGTTGCTTCAATAATTGTGGGGCCTCCCCCACCCCACCTTTTGGTGCCTAGTCCCACCACTCACGTGGAGGCCAGGCCGGCGTGCAGTGGGGGGACAGCATAGGAGTACAGCAGCAGCAGAAAGCTGGTGAAGAGAGCACCCAGCACCAGCCCCTTGGCCATGGACTCCCAGCGCTTCTTCGGCAGTGGCAGCATCTCAGGCACCTGTAGGGCAGCACAGAGAGGTGCGTGTTAGGAGGCTGGCTTGAGGGAGCTCCAGCCTGGAAGCAGGAACCTGCCTTTGCCAGCTCTGTGGACCCCTAGCAGGATTTGGGCAGGGACTGAGAGACACTGGAGGGAGACAGCGCAGGAATAGAAATGCGATGGTGTAGTGGTGCACACCTGTGATCCCAGCACTCCAGAAGGCTGGAATGGGAGGGTCATAAGTGTGAGCCCAGCCTGGGCAATTTAGCAAGACCTTGTCTCAAAAAAAAAAAAAAAAAAAAAAGGGTCTGGGAGTATAGCTCAGTGCTGAGGCCCTGGGTTCAATCCCCAGTGCCACAAAAATAAATAAATAATTAATTTAAAATTTTTTTTAAAGTTAAAAGCTCAACGAGAGATGGGGAATAGCAGGAGATGATTCTGGCACATGGTTCTGTTTTAAATTTTATTTATTTATTTATTTTTTTTGGTGCTGGGGATCGAACTCAGGACCTTGTGCTTGCAAGGCAAGCACTGTAACCACTGAGCTAAATCCCCAGCCCCTGTGTTTTAAATTTTAAACTGGTTGGTGAGAGACGAATGTTCATTATCTTATTTTTAGACCTTTTTGGGGTTCGTAATGAAACACTTTTCTAAATAAAAAGGAAAAGAAGAGCCTCTTGCCTTGTGTCCCCAGGCCTGGGCTGGCTGGCTGTAGGGGAGGCTGGGGGCTCTCTGGGGCCTGAATCCCTTGCCATTGAGAAGGCTGTCAGCTCCACCCATCCTTTCTGCACCCTCCCAGCTGCCCAGTGTGTGGCCAAGACTCTGCTTTCTCCTCACTGGCCCCTGCACCCCTGAGATCTGTAGGGGCAACAGATGGGAAACTGAGGTTCAGATCTGGGAAGAAGAGGGCTCAGGTCACACAGTCAGCCAGATCCCCGGTGCACACACCCAGCAGGTAGGGTTGTCCAGTGAAATGTAAATTTCAGGCAAACAATGAATAAAAATTGTGTTGGTTGTATAAAGTCTAACCTAAATAGTGCGTGGGATATACTTACACTAAAGCTCATTCAGCTTTCATTTTGTTTTTCAGCCTTCATTCTTAACAGGGATTTTTGTTGTTCATATTGGTTTGTTTATGGGAAGGTTTGTTCTAAATGTGGCAACCTGCTTCTCAGGGGACTGGGACGTGGACTGTAATGGGCACAGTTTGGGCTAAGGAACTGGAGTCCGGGAGAGAGTTGAGCCTTGGGGTCAGGGGAGACCTTTCCACCTTCCCTTAGCTGCAAAGTCAGGACATAAAACTTTCCGTTCCCATCCCAGCTCACGCTCCTGATTTCTGGAGGTCACGGGAGGTCATACCTGCTGCTCTGTGACCACACACATAGCACATCATCACTGTCCCTGTGAGTAGCAGCCAGGCTGCCTGGGGGAGGAGCCCAGGCCGTGCTCCCAGGAGGTTACCCAAGGCACCCACAACTGTGCCCTGAAGGGGCCCTCCAGGCCCACCTGACCAGGGCGCACCAATCTCAGAATACATCATCTAGAAAGTTCTCACAGGAAGAGACATGGAGAACCAATCTGCAGAGAAAGAAGCTACAAGAGGGAACATAGCCTCTTCTGTGAACTCATTCACTCTGCAAGGTAGGCTGGCCAGGTGGGCAAGGGTGAGGGAGGGTGTTTCCCAAGAGCCGTGAGGACAGAGGACAAAGCTGCAGGCTCTCTGCTTCTCATTACTCTATGGAAGCATTTGGACAAGTCACTCGTGCAAAGATGTCATGGTGTCTTGGTTAGAACCAAAAAATTTAGATACAGCCTCAGTGGCCATCAGCAAGACCTAATTCCCAGAAGGAGTCATTTGCAGTAGGAAAAAAAAAAAAAAAAGCAACACTAACCACACTATGTTTGAAAAAAGAAACTTCTAGAACTAAAATGCTCTACTCCCAGGAGTATATCACTTTTGAAGGCTCCCTACTCGTCGAGTAGCTATCTACCATGTCTTTTTCCCCCTTTTTTTACCACTTTTAAATAAATTGTCCTCTAAATAAATTGTCTTTTCTGAATTTATAAAAAAAAAAAAGAAAATGCTCCACTCCCCACAATCCATATACATATGTAGGTAAATACACATATAGGCCCAGAAAAAAAGCAACTGGAGATAAGTACAGGATGAGTGACCTTTATCCAAAATGCCTGGGATCAGAGGCATTTTGGATTTTTTTTTTTGAGATGAGGTGTCACTATGCAGTTCAGGGAGGTGTTGAACTCACTACATAATCCAGGATGGCCTTGAACTTGCAGCGATCCTCCTGCCTCAGCCTCCTGAGTGCTGGGATTACAGGCGTGTGACACCATGCCTGGCAAGATATTTTAGGGATGGGACTCAGCTCTGTTAGGGAATTCATGTGCTCACTTCGGCAGCACATATACTAAATAGGGAATTCATTTATGTTTAATATACCTTGTACACATAACCCTAAGATAATTTTATACAATATTTTCAGTGTGCCTGCGTTTTGACTCACATGAAGTCAGATGTGGAAATTTCTACCTGCACCATCATGCCAGGCTCCAAAGGTTTCAGATTTTGGAGCGTTTCAGATTTCAGATTTTTGGATTACGGATGCTCAACCTACATTCTACATGTAAACAGTGCTAACCTCTGTATAGCTGGGGGAGAGGTATACAAGGAAATATTTCTCTAAATTATGTATTTTGTAATGGTTGCATTCTTTAAAGGGGCGTATAAAAAGGGTGACTGGAATATACAATGAATGTTTACATTTAAAAAGTTTATTATAGAAAACAACACATTGCTATTAATCCCCCTCAGAATACTCCTCCTTCTCTTCAAAAACACTTATCTCATCATTCTTGTCACTTTCTGAAGCAATTCTGGAAGTCCTCTTTCATGATCTTTATGAAGTATGATTTTTTTTACAAATACAGTGACTGTTGCTGCTGAGCCATCCAGTGGAAAGAGAGGACCATAAAAACATCACAGTGTGTCCTCATCTAACTTAATCACTGGATCTGACACCATGAGACCTCTTTCTCATCCCCAAAGCCAAAATGACCAGGAAAGGTAAACGTTTCAAATCAGTTCAGGACATCAAGGCAGCCACGAGAGTGCAGCTAAAGACACTCACAAAAGAGGACTTCCAGAACTGCTTCAGAAAGCGCTAACAGCGACCCCAAGCCACCGCTGCCCCTCAAACCTGCAGTCCAGGGTTGTCAGAGAAAACCTTTAAGCAGTGCCACACCTCTGAACAGAGTCCACCATTTCTGATTCAACTGAGAGCAGTATCCCGCCAAGATCCCAGTGACCCCAGAACGATGCAAGGGTGAGAAGCAGCTGCCCAGACTGGATAAAACCAAGTCCTGCATTCCGACTGTGTCAACAGAGTGAGCTCATCAAAACCATGAGGGCGTGCTCAGGCTTGACGTGACGCTAACCAAGCCTCCTTCCTCTTGGTGAACGGACACAGCACGGTGAGTGTGTCCACGCTGATCTCAGAGGTGTACAAGCGCGAGAAGGATAAAGATAGGTTCGTGTACGTGGTGTACACCTCGCAGGGACATTTGGAATGGAATTGTCAGTGTACCACTAGAACGATGCATTTGAAGTTTCTTAAACCCTTGCCAAGGAATGTCACCAACTTAGCATGATCCGCTCATGTCACAGGTTGTCAGAACAGTCCTGTTCCCATCTAGAGATTGTAGAAAGTTGTTTTTGTATTTCACGTAGAAAAACTGAGCTCTAAATGAGAACACTCAGCTTTGAGAAGCTATTATTTAACCTCGGCTATCTTGTTTTCAGAGTTTAAAGTTTAGCCAGGTGTGGTGGTATATGCTTGTAACCCCAGCACTTGGGAGGCTGAGGCAAGAGGATTGCTGAGAGTTTAAAGCCAGCCTGGGCTACATAATGAGTTCAAGGCCAGCTTGATTTAGTAAGATCCTGTGTCAAAAAACCAACAAACAAGCCAGGCGTGGTGGCGCATGTCTGCAATCCTAGGACTCATGAGGTTGAGGCAGGAGAATTGCCATGTGTTTGAGGCCAATCTGGACTACATAGTGAGTTCAAGATCAGCCTGGACTACACAGCAAGACCCTGTCTCAGAAAAAAAAAAAAAAAAAAGACAAAAGTTTAGAAGTTTAAAAATAAAATACTGTATTCTGAGTTGCCAGTAAAACAGACCTTCCATTATTTTAATGCTTTTTCTCCCCAGTAGAAACTTGCAGTTTTAGCAGCGACTTAACTTCAAGGCATTTGAGACACCAAGTCTCTTCCCCAGGCTCACAGAGTCCGATGTTTTTTGTGCAAGAGTTTCTGTCCAGTTAGAGAAAGCGCCCCAAGGGGGTCTCTGAGCCCAGGTTGTCGGGCAGAACCCCCAGTGCCTCTGCCTTTGCACAGAGCAGGGCCGGGGAGAGTCCGGGAAAGCAGCCCCAGGTTTCCACTGCGCCCCACTAGCGCTGAAAGCTCCCACTTGGTGTCTTCCCTGCACAGCTGCACACAGGCAAGCACGGCTCAGCAGGAAACAGGAAAAGTCAATAATGTATATTTTTTGCTTAGTTTCCTAAAAGGCGGCAGAGAAAGTGGCATCTCCTGCGTTTGGGACTGTCTCGGGTCCGAGGCTTCCGACTGGCGCCTGCTCCGGGCAGTGAGCCCACAGCATTTCCGCGCAAACCACGGAAGGGCCAAAGGGGAGCACTGGAGTCCCGACAGGCTCCCTCGGCCTTTGGCGTAACGCGACCCACGTTAAGCGGGTGATGAAGGCGCCGTTGAAAGGTCCTCACACTTCCGAGAGGCGTTCAGCCCGACGGCAGTCAGAAGCGTCGCCCCCGCCAGCGCACGGCGCCTGCCCGGCCCGCTCCACGCCCGCGTGCGGCCCCCCGCTGAGCCCGCGCTGGCGAGTGTCACGGGACAGCCGCGCTCTCGCCGCCCCCCAGGCCGGCCAGTCAGCGCGGTCCGCAGAGCGCCGGCCGACGCGGCCCCCGCGGGGAAGCCAGGAGCGGCCGCCCCGCCCCCTCCGCACGCCGCCTCGGCGCGCCGCTCGCTCGGAACGTGCGTCGCGGCCCCTCAGCCGCTCCGCTCGACGGTGCGCGCCATGCTGCGGGCCTGTGCCTGCGCCGAAGTGCGGCCAGTGACCTTCCTGCGACGCTGCCTCTCAAGCAACAAATACCACGCGGAGCGGGGTGAGCGTTATTTACAGGATCTTTGAAACAAAACGAGTACATTTTCAAGGCACGAAGTGAATAAAAGCATAACTAAAACTTTTTTTAAAAAAGAAAGTGGCAAGCGTGATGGGATAAGTGTGGTCAAGTAGCGCTTGCAAAGTGGGGTAAACCAGCCAGCGGAGGTCTTCAGAGGAGGGAGGCCCGACCCAGTTTCTGGGTCCCCCAGACGTGTGCTTCCGTCCAGCACCGTGATTTCACACAGGCCACAGACCCCCGGCGGGAGTTTCTCAAGGGTAACTGTGCTCTCCAGGGTCCAGCAGGAGCAGGACAGAGCCCTAAGCAGGTCGGAGCCTCACATTTAGGCTGAGAAGCAGGTCTGGGTCTCGGTTTCTCTGGCTTTAAAATGGGGGAAGGCTGCCCCAGCAGCCCCACTCACCAGGTACTTTCCGGAACTGTGGGAGGCTGCAGTGGTGGAGGCCCTTGGTGGAAGACCAGCAGCAGGGGGCAGACGGGCCTCCCCCAAACTGCCAATCAGGCACTTCCTAGTCTTGCCCAGGACAAGGCCCCGCCCCCTCATCGCTGGTTCATGCGTTCATTCCTTCATGCTCCCGTTTTGGCCTCCTCAAATCTCGCCAGGCCCCTGGGCCCTGTCTGCTGTGGTCCACACACTGATTCTCTCTCTCTCTCTCCCTCCCTCCCTCCCTCCCTCTCTCTCTCTCTCTCTCTCTCTCTCTCTCTCTCTCTCTCTCTCTCCCCCCTCTCTCTCTCTCTCTCCCCCCTCTCTCTCTTTCTCCTCTCTCTCCCTCCTCTCTCTCTCTCTGTCTGTCTCTCGTCTTTCATTTTGTAGTACTGGGGGTTGAACTCAGGTCTTTTTACAGTGAGCTATATCCTCAACCCTTAAAAAAAAATTTTTTTTTTTTTTTGAATTTCAAGATAAGTCTCACTAAATCACTAGCCATCCAGGCTGAGCTCAAACTTGGCAATCCTCCTTCCTCTGATCCCACCTTTGAGCCCCTGTTAGGAGCCAGGCCAGGCAGGGATGTCTCCAAAGCATATAATTGTCTCCACTCTGCTACCATCCAGTGGATGCCCACTCAGTTCCATGGTCACTCCCACTTCACAGAGGGGAACACAGAGGCTCCACAAAATGATATGAGTTGCTCAGGGTCACTCAGCAAAGCAAGGGCCGTGTAGAAATTTGAACCCAGGTCTATAGACCTACAATATGCAGCTTCTTGCTTTGTCCATGACAGCCCCAGCTGGTGCACACCATGCTCACCCCAAGCCCCGGAAAGGAAGGAGGTGTGTCTCTGGCAGCAGTGCCACTGCAGAAGGCAGAGCATGGCAGGAGCTCTGTCCAGACAGCACAGCAGGGTCTGGCCTCTGTGGGCTGAGCCTGCAGCCAGACTGAGGGGAGGGAAGACAGAGGGGCCTTGTGGTTGTTCCTCTTTTGCCGGACACTGGGAGTGTCTAAAGCTGGTCATTCCCTCCCTGCCTGGTCTCTGCAAATTTGGGCACAAAGATCACCCTCTCCGAGCCTCAGTGTGTACAGTGTACACGTTACTAGCAGATCAGAGGCTGAGCATGGTGGTGTACACATGCAATCTCAGCATTCAGGAGGATGAGGCAGGAGGATCACCACAAATTTGAGCCCAGCCTGGAAGACATAGTGAGTTCAATGTCAGCCTGAATTACACAGCAAGACTCTATCTCAAAAAACAAAAAACAAAGAAGAAAAAGAAAAAGAAAAAAAAAAGCAGATCAGGGAATACAGGACCCTTTGGGATCACAGGCAGAGCTTCTCAGTAAACTGAGGCCCAGAGAGCAGCTGACTGGCATCCAGGAAACTGGCTTGAGAAAGAAAGGTCCTAAGGCTGTGAAATTTTAACAAGAGGATACACACCCAGAAAGTGATGAATAAGAATACACATTAATTATTAATAGTGATAATTAATCATTATCATTACTGTGGTCTGGGCCCAGTTTTGGCTCACGCCTGATTGTGCGGAAGTGGAGGTATCTCCTCTGTACTCAGCTGTGGACAAACTGGCAGTGACTCATTCGTGAGCACCCTGAGCCTGGTACCTGATAAATGTTTGGTGGCAGGGCCCACATAGCCCAGGCACAGAGCGAGGATGGGACCATCATCCAGGCAGCCAACGTCTTACTGAGAGCCACACAGAAGTCAGGCTATGAGGCTGATATAGACATGTAGGCGGGACTCATACGTATGCCATATGTATGTAAAAGCTCTATGAGAAAGAACTTACCATTGAGTTATACACGTGATAGCCATTTGTGTACCAGAACATATGCATCCAAATTAGGAATAAACAAAACATACAAAGCCAGCACTGTGGGACAAGGTTCTGGTTTTAAATCCCAGCTCTGCTCTTTCCTTGCTGTGTGTCCTACACAAAGCTGTGCACCTCTCTGGGCCTCAGTTTCTCCTCCAAAATGATAGTACCAACTTTCCCTCCATCAGAGGCTGCTGTTATGGTTTATGTCTAGGTGTCCCCCCAAAGCCTCATACACTCATAGGTGTTGGATCATGGCCTTTTGGGAGGTGATTAGATCACAGGGTGTGATACTCATCAGTGGATTAGTTCACTAATGACTTTTTAGCTAAATATGATGTTGGGAGGTAAAGCTTGGTTGCAGGAAATGGATCACCGGGTGCATGTTCTAGAAGGGTGTGTCTCCCTCCCTCCTCCCTTGATCTCTCTGTTTCCCCCTACCATGCCTTGAGTGCTTTCTCCTCTGCTGTGCCACCCGGCCTTGGAGCCAGCCAACTATGGACTGAAACCTCTACAAACTGTGAGCCAAAATAAACCCTCCTTAGAGTTGTGGGTATTGAGTAGTGTGTCTCAGTGACAAGAAAGTCACAAGCCGAGTGGGGTGGCACATGGCTGTAATTCCAGCACTCAGGAGGCTGAGGCAGGAGGATGGCTGTGAGTTCAAGGCCAGCCTAGGCTACATAGTGAGTTCAATGCCAGCCTGAACTGCTCAGCAAGACCCTGTCTCAAAAAACAAAACAAAACAAAACACCGGACAACAACAAATAACTAACACAGGTGCTGTATGGATCCTCTGCATTCCACAGGGTGTGCCCAGTACAGGGCTGGTACAGTGCAGATACCTGCTGAGTGTGGCCTGTCACCACTGTTACTATCACCATTATTATTACTCTCCCGCAGTCTCATCCTTGGCCCCATCCAGTTGTGTGTCCACTGGCACAAATCAGAGGCTTGTGGGCAGCTAATGGCCCCCAGGTTCAAGGCCTCAGGTTCAAGAATGATCTTATTGCAGCCTAAGCCTCATGGTCTCCAGGCTGGAAGACAGAGAGGCAGGGACATTGCAGACAGAGGAGGGCTGCCCTCAAGGTCACACAGCACAGCAGCAGCAGAGACAGGTCTAGAACCTGGGTCTCTCGCCTCCTCCTCCCACAGCGGTGACAAACCCAGGGACTCAGGACAGAGGGTCTCCTTGCCAGCCTCCCCACCTGTCCCAGCCCTTGTGCATTAGCCCAGCTGTGTCAGCCTCTCTCCATGCAGGTGAATGGTGGCAGGTCAGGCCCAGCCATCCTCCCCTCCATCTGAGTCGCTCCAGGGTGGGAAGGAGAAGCCAGACTCATCCCCCACATCTGGTACACAGAGACACCGAGCCCAGGATGGTGAACCTTCTGGTCATGGGGCCAAACCCTGTGAGGGGGCAGAGTGTTGCTATCAGGGCTGACCACCGTGAGGGGCCACAGGAGACTCACTCACCTCAAGTTATGACTGGCTTCCCCTTTTCTCTCCCAGCCCGAACCGCGTCCAACTCCCAGGCTGCCTCTGTAGTCACTGGGAGACGGGAATTCTCCAATGACACCCAGCAGCAGGCTTGCTGCCTCCCTCCCTCTCAAGTGCGTGTGAATATTTATGAGCTCCCCGCTGGGGACAGAAAATGGCCCGTGCCCCAGCACCTTTCAGGAGGTGCCAGGCCCTCTCCCTCCCCCAGCTGGACAGCCCCCGCAGTCCCCGCCTCTCTCTGGACCCCAGTGGCCAGGCAGCTCTTACATCCCAGGGCTCAGCAAAGTTTCAGGTGTCCTTGAGCCAAGGACAGAGCAACCGCAGAGCCCTGCAGAGAGCCCAAGACGGGGCTTGAAGGCTGAGGGAGAGACAGGCAGGCAGGAGGCTGCTTGATCGATGCACGGCACCTCATTCATGCCTTGTGGCCACCCTGCACACGGAGCACCTCTCTCAGCCTACTCCCCAGGGAAGAAACCAAGGCTCAAGTAGGTAAAGGTCACACAGCTAGCAGAGCACAGACAAAGGCAGAGTGGAAAATCAGTCTTGCCACACTCTGGGGCTTAAAAGTGCTAAGAAACAAGCAAGTGTTAAGGTTTATCCTGAATCCGTAGGACCCCTGAGGGCTTAGCAACTTTCCGGGCCTGGAAGGCTTCAGGAGGCAGAGGTATGACCAGGGCTGGGGTATGAGCATGGGTGAGATCTCATTGTCTGAGGGTCCATGCTGGGCAGCTCCTGCCTGTCCTGGATGAGGAACAGGGACATGTGGATGTCCTGGACCAGCTCTGCAGGATTGCGGCTGATTTGAGATGTTGGTCTTTCCTGGGGCTTTGGCAGGAAGGATGCCCCAGCCATAAACCCCAGTGACCTTCAGGGTCAGCCTAGGGTCCCCGGAATATCAGATTCAGGTCTGCTTTCTCTTGGCTTTGTGCCTGGACAGAAGGACTCCTTGTGTACAGGAAGACCTTCTCTGCCTTCCCTTCAGCATTGATCCCCAGAGCCATATCACGGCTCAGGCAGAAGGCTCTAGAGATTCAGGGGTCACCATTAATTAATAATAACTATTGTTACGACCACCATTTATCACCACTGAGCACTCTAAAAAGTTAAGCAGCTCCCTGCTCCTCCCAGGGAATAGCAAGCATCCAGAACTTGCTCTGAGCTTTTCTTCCCCCAAAGCCCACCCAGCCTAAGAGCAGCCCAAAGCGTCCACCAGACACCAGAGCTAAACCTGCCATAGGGAAAGCCCTGATTGCTGATCTCCTTGAGTTCTGCGTGCTGCAAGCAGATTTGGAACATACTTTGGAGTTGTCTTATTTTTTCTAACATCCATTGGCTCTTCTGCCTTCTGGCTTCATGGGTTTAGCTGGCTTCATGGGAGTGAATCAGGGCAGAGTGGCCTCCTACAGCAACGGTGGTTTATAAGCACGAATTTGGAACCAGACAGTGTCCAATCCTGTGCTTAGGACTTCCCTGTGCACCCTTGTACTCTTTGCTGGGGACCTGCTACATCTTGATTTTATATGATAAAATGATATCCCAGGAGTGGTGGCACATGCCTATAATCCCAGCACTTGTGGAGGCTGAGGCAGAAGGATAGCTGCGAGTTCGAGGCCAACCTGAGCTACAGAGTGAGTTCAAGCCCAGCCCAAATTACAGAGTGAGACTCTGTCTCAAAAACCAAAAATAAATAAATAACAAAAATAAAATGATATAAGACTCTCCAGCAAGAGGCAAAATGATGGTCAGGATGGGGAGGCAAGAGCTAAATGAAGCCGACATTTCTGGAACAGGGAGGCTTGATGCCAGAACTGTGGCCCCAGCCTTGCCAGGAGGGTCTCTGTCCAGGAGGGCACCATATTTGATTGAAAAAAAAATGAGTGAAGAGTGCAGGCTCATTGAAAATAAATTAGAAAAAAAACAAAGTATAAAATGGGCAATAGAAAGAGTCCCCGTCCATTGAGGTTACCATCATTAAGGTTTTGGCTCATGCCTCCTCACATTTTTTTCTATCTATAGACCACGGAGAGGATGAAAGGGGTCTTTTGGAGGGTTCATTTTGTTTTTAATTTGCTTAGTCCCTACCTATCAACAAAGGGGGGATATCTATTTGACTCTCTTGGAGAGCACAGTAGAGTTTTAAATTGATCTGTTCCACAGGTGTTTACTGAGGGCCTGCGCCGCGGGACATGGTGCTTGGGCCAAGGCACATGGGGCTCATGGACTGAGGGCAGACAGCTGTGATGGAGGAAACTTTGGGGTTTGCTCCAGCAGAGAAAACACCCAAGCCAGCTTGGGGAAAGAGTGGAGGTAGTATCAGGGAGGCTTCCTGGGAGAGGGGGCTGCTATGACAGAGGCTGCCATACTGTGTTCTGCGGTTTCCAAAGGCAGTTCCCTTTCCTCCACCGCCATACAGCTAGACTACATTTCCCACCCTCCCTTGCAGCTTAGTGTCCTCATTTGACAGCTGGACAGCTGATGAGGTCAAATGGCGGGACTGTCTCCTTTTTCACCTGCATGTTGAATGGGCCAGTCTCCCAGGATCTGGAAGTGGGAGGAGCCAGGTGATGGGAGGAGCCTGGAGTGCCTACTGATCACTCATTGAATTTCAAGAAAATGGAAGGTAAGCTGATTTTGTGTTAAACCTTTTGGAACTTGGGCCTTCTCTGTTACAGCAGTTAGTACTAACTAATGTACTTGTTAATATAGAATAAGCCAAGTGGAGAGATGCTCAGGGCAACTGAGAAACTAACAATGGTTCATCCTGGCCGGACTATCTAGTATGTGTGCCTCTAAGAGGCTGCTGGGCAGAGGAGGGAAGCCCAGTTGGAGGCCAGGGTGAGAGGACTGGCAGGTCTTGGGATGCAGGCTGATCTGGATCCTGTGGGCGCTGGGGAGCCCTGGAAGGGTCTTTGGCAGATGAGTAAGGAGATGAGATTCCTGCCAGGCTTCTGAGTGGCAGATGGACTGCAGCGGTGGGAAGGAAGAGGAGAGGCAGGCAGAGCCTGATGGTAGTTGTTACGGTTGCCCAGGTGTGAGACGACCTGGACTGAGGAGAGGGCGAGGATGCGCTGAAGCCATTTGTTAGCCGTGGCATAGATGGCGTTTGGTTGGTAACTGGGTGTGGAGGAGAGTAGGGGAGAGAAGGTCTCTTTTGGGGTGACTGGTTGGCTGGGGCTAGAGCTAGACTTTGAGCTAGGGAGGCTGACAGGAAGGTTTAGAGTTGGGACGTGAGGTTCCATTAGGATACACTGAGTGTGAGATGTATGGGGTGTTCATAGACCGTCCAAAGAGTAGTGAGGTCCTCTGCCTGGAGTCCAGGTGGGAGGTCTTGTGTTGGGAGCCACTGACACAGAGGTGGAGACTGAGGCCACGGGAGTAAATGGAGTCATCAGGAAAAGAGTGAGAAAGGACAGGAAAGCCTGCATTTACAGGAACAGGGTGAAAGTGAGCCCCCAGAAGAGAAAGAGAGCAGCCAGGACCTCCAAAGAGCCACTGTTTAGATCGCGTTCAGTGGCACAGCTGCTTCCCAGTGAACCACTCTCCACAGCACTGGCTCTGGGTGCACAGATCGGGCAGGGCTCTGGCAGGGAAAGTAGGGGGAGAGGCTGTCTCGGGGCTGCTGCCTGCAGTTGAGGAGATTCTTATGGGAACTCAAGAGGAGGCTTTAGGAGCAGAGCAAAAAGGGGGCTGAAAGTGTAGCTCAGTGCTAGAGCACTTGCCTAGCACTTGTGAGTACCTGGGTTCAATCCCAAGCATGCAAAAAAAAAAAAAAAAAAAGAGCAAAAAGAGTCTGCCAACAATATTCAGAGTGCAAGTTTGGAAGCAACTATCATAGTTTAACAGTACTAGATCTCGGACCAAGCAATGTCATCTGTGCGAATATGTTCCAAGAAGATATTTAACAATGGATCTGAGATGGGCACACAGAAGTGGTCACTGCAGTGTGAATTTAGTTCCTCTAATACCCACAGAGTCTTTATCTTCATTTTGTGCATGAAGAAACAAAAGCTCAAGAGTTGCCTAATATTAAGCCCAATTATACACTGTGTACAGAGTGAATTTATATAGAGCAAAGCTCAACATTTATACTTGAGTAAAAAGGTCTGAAAAGATACCTGAATGTAAACCATACTTTCCTGGGGATTAGGGCCATTGATATTCAGTAATATATTTTGATTCTATGGTTACATCTGTATCTATATGTTTCACATATTTATATTATTTTATATACTTTATTATATATTTTATATATTATTACATATATTTCCAAGAGACTGCATTACTTGGAAGAAATTTACTTTTTTTCTGTTGACATTTTGATATTTTTGTTGGTTTTTATTTTTAAAAAAGTTTTATTAGTATATGTTTGCAATGCATAATGAGTACATTCACCTTGAGGAATTGCTTTTTCTTTTTTCTTTTTTTTTTTTTTTGGTGCTGGAGATTGAACTCAGGGCCTTGTGCTTGGAAGGCACGCACTATAACCACTGAGCTAAATCCCCAGACATCACCTTGAGGAGTTGGTACATGTACAAACATCACTTTTTTTTGCCAGCAACTTGAAAAAATTTAAAAGTAAAAATTTTCCATTTTGAAAATCCACAGCCTGGCTGGAGGAGGGAGAAGTAGTTCACCCTGCTATGTGGCTGAGGGAGGCACACTGCCCTCTCTGAACCTCAGTGTACTAAGTGGGGAAGGGGCAGCAGATGCCTGAGACCGAGCTGGGGAGTGAGTGTGGGCTGCACAGCTGAGAAGCAAATGGGAGAGGCTGGGTCACCCTCTAGGAGTGACTGCAAGGATCTAGAAACTTCCTCCCTCTGAGTTCCTCTGGGGTGCTAGAGCAGAGATGGAGAGGACCACCCATTGGGGTGTTTCAGCAATACCTCAGCTTACTGACTCACAGGACCACCTCCAAACTGTCAGCCCTGACATCTCACTCCACTCCTGGTCCTTTGGCAGGAGGCATGGATGCCAAGTGGTACCAGTCCTGGCCACTGAGAGAGCGCAATGCTCTTTGATGATTCAGAGAACACTTTTGAATCTCGCAGATTCACCTATCTCTGCTGTTTCAGAGTAGCCACACCCCCCCCACGACCTCGACAGACCCTCCCAGGGCAGTCCGCTGGCCCCATGTGACAGATGGGGAAACCAAGGCTCATAACTTGTGAAAGCGCTAAATGGCAAAGCCAGAACTAAGAGCAAGCTCTTTGCACTACACTGCCTTGTCCAGGCAAAAATCACCCTTCCTGATGGCAGATCTGAGTAGCCCTAAAGCAACTTTAAAGGGGGATGAGTAGTGATCACAGATTCACACTAGTGTCTTCATTACCTCTCAAAATACTGAGAACTCCGGGGGCGAGTATACAGGAGTTGTAGTCTCATTCTCTATGTATAACATGTCTGAAGTATTTTTAAAGGGATGGTTATGCATCCATTTACACAAGGATATGTGACAGGTTTTACAAAAGGTGCTGAGCACTTGTTATGCACAACGCACACCCACCTCCTCTCTACTATTGGACTTTCTGAGATGCCTGGACCATAAATCCACCTCTGCCATTCCCTAGCTGGGTGACCTTGGGCAACTGACTTCCCCTACCTGAGCCTCAGTCACCTAAAACAAGGCAGGTACAACCCCTTATGATGAATGTTATCACTAGGTACATCTAAAATGTACCATTAAAATAAATTAAATTTTTAAAAAAGGGAGGTACAGCCGTGCTTCCACAGTCTTCCTGGGAGAATCCAAGGTGTGAGCCATGCAGAGCCCTTTGCACAGTGCCTGCCTGGCATACAATGTTGGCACATCTAGTTATTATCATGATCCTTCTGGATCCTTCATCATCCTTCTAGATCTAGACCTGGCACAGAAAGCAGGATCTGTCAGGGCAGACATCTGGAAGACAACCCTCCTCATGCTCCAGACTCAAGTTGCCCCAATTCTCACATTCTACATCCAAGACAATTCAGACACAGATGGGGATAGGCTAGCCCCGGTGCCACAGCAGAGCAGGACACCACTGGGGACTTTATCTCTACCCTAGAACCGGCACATGGGAAGGCAGGTTTCTTTGGATACACTTTCATTACCTCTCACCTGGTGATTCCATCAGTCCCCAGTCAGGAGACCTCACTGACAGCTCTGTCCTGCCATGTCTGGAGTGGTGTGGGGCTCCTAAAAAGGGTCACCCATAGTCCTCAATCAGAGCAAAGCAAGAAGCCTTTCCCTAGCCTTCGGCCAGGCCTGGCATTTGTCCATTTGAGCATCATTCCCCAGGTTAATCATTGCCTCCCTCACTGGGTGGCACACTCAGTCCTTTAGAGCCCAGCAGGGTTGTGCAGGACACAGTCCTTTCGTGCTGGGTAACAGGAGGATAGTAAGGGACAGGGATGTGGTGGAGGCAGGCGTTCTTTGTCCACATGTGCCTGAGCAGGAAGCAGGGAATCAAGCAACCCGAGGTGGCAGCTGGAAACAGGGCTCTGTTGTCTCTGCTCCCAGGGTAACAGCCTGCCCACCACTGAGTGTCAGGCAGAGCTGGGAGCCAGGGAGGCCAGGGGGAGGGGTCTTGAGCTGGGACTTGGGGGCCAACCCAGGCAGATCCAAGAGGCTGGGACCCCAGGGGGTCAGATGGGGGACTGAGTAGAGCAGGAGGTCCCGAAGCAGGGTCCCAGGCAAGACTCCTGTGATTTGGAATCAACCCAGCCACCTCTGACCTATGTGACCTTGGTCAAGTCACTGAATCTCCCTGAGCCTCAGGTTCCTGCTGTGGGTAATGGGGATAAGCAGTAATGTTTCCTTGCAGGGCAAGGTTCAGAGTAGCTTAGATGTCACTCTGGCCCAGGCATATCTGAGCCGTGCTTCCTGTGTGGCCTTGGAGAAGCCTCACCTTCTCTGGGCCTCAGATCACCACCTCAGTAGAGAAAGAGGTTGGATTCTCCTAACTGGACCTTCCTCCACACCTCTCTCTCCTAAGGATTTCCATGGTGCCTGTCACTACAGCAGTCCTGGGGATCAGATGTCAGGCCTGTTGCCCTCTTTCCCTCCCTCCCTCCCTTCCTCCCTTCCTCTCACCCTCTGGTGTCGGTTACAGCAGCATTTGTGGGGCCATCACTTCTGCTCTGGGCAGCCGGGGAGGAGGGCTCCCCAATGGGAAGGGCACACAGTTAGGTTGTTACCAAAGTTCTGGCCTGGCACCCTGTGAGCAGACCAAGCAGGACCTCCTTCCTAGCCACTGACCCAGGAAACGGAACTGTGGGACTTCAGACAGGACGACTCCTGGGCACCAGGCTTTGTCCCACCCCCACAAGCTTTTCCTAGGTGGCCTTGCCCCCTTGGGGGCACATATCTCAGGGCCTTCCCCAAACTGAAGGGAATGGTCCCTTACCATAGTCCCCAGTCCCTGCCCTGACAGACCCCTTCCCTAGAGGGATGGTGGGAAAGGAGCTCCCTGCCATCTTCCACTAGGGCTCCAGCCACCGTGCCCAGGATTAATCATTAACAGACTCACAGCTCCAGTCCAGCCAGCGGCCTGCCTTCTCAGCCCCACCCTCACCACCTTCTGGAACTAGGGGCACTGGGAAAAATCCAAAGGTAGGACCAGCATCAACCTGTGCCCTCCCTGGTGCCCCACCCCTGGTACAGGGATGCTGTACACCCATGTCTCTCAGACAGCGGGCCACAAGCTGCACCCCTTTGGCCACTGAGGTGGTGTAGGCTGGGTCCGCAAAGAGTAGACTGAGTCAAGACACAAGCTGGCAGTGAGTGCTGGCCCAGGGGACATACCTTGGCCTGGTTCTCCTCGGGCTCAGCGTGGGGGGCTCCAGGCTGTGCCGCCCGGGCGCTCGCTCACTGGGCGGCAGGGTGCACCTGCCGGGGCCCGGCGCTCCCCCAGGCCTGGTCCATGCCCCGACCTCTCCGCCGCCGCCGCCGCCGCCGCCGCCGCCGCCGCCGCCGCGGCCTTCTTGCCGGCTCCCGCTTCGGACCAGGTGCGGTCCCCAGCCCGGCCCAGCCCCCGGCGCTTCGGCCAATGAGAGCTCCAGGTCCTGTCCCCTCCCGCCCAGTCCTGACTCCTGCGCGCCTGCCCGGGAGGCACAGAAGCCGCATTCAGCGAGCAGGGGCGCACCGCTGCGCCCCCGCCGCCGGCCCAACAAGGCCCATTTGTCTGTCTGCGCCAACGGGACCATTGTCCCGCTGGCGGTCCATTGGCTCGGCCGAGCGCCCAGCCCCAGAGAGGACTTGAGAATGCCTGGAGCTTGATGGCGGTGCCCTGGGCTTGAGAGTGGTGCAAGATTAGTTCAGTTGCCTTTTATTGGGGCACTGGTGTCCTCGGGATCCGATGGAACGTTTGATCTGCTCTGGTCTGTGTTTCTGTGCAAGTGGAGCGGGTCACATTTCTGGACCCATGGGAGGGGGGTGTTGGTGAGGGGCAGCCAGGATCCTGAAATTCTGAGCTGAGCCTCCTCTCCAGGGTGCCCATCAGGGCCGAGAGCTGGCAGGCCCAGCAAGATGTGGGTGCCAGGCCCAGGGTTTCTCCCTTCCCCCAGGGAAGCAGGACCAAGGGTGGGGCTGTTGCTGTGAGGGAGGAATTGTCGCTCCAGCTGTGGGCAGTACAGAAGCAGCTGGCCGCCAATAGGGCATGGGCCACGTCAGAGCCCCGGTGCCCCCGCTATTTCTGTTCTCTCTGGAATGGGGAAAATTCCACATCAGCATGGCTGCCAGGCATTTTTCCTATCTGATGGGCCTGCTTTGACCTTGTGCCCTGGGATGCATATGCAGGCCTGAGTCAGTGGACCAGGAGTCCTGATCCTGTCTCTGCTCCTGGAGGCAACCCCACCGCCATGGATATGCCAGCATGGGAGACACAGCCCTCTCCTCTCACGGTGAGGTCCAGCTGATGGGAGCCCTGAGTTCTCTGCCCCTAAACCAGAGTTGGCCCCTCCCTCCACACAGGATGAGCCTACAGCCACTGACCAAGACATTCTCCACCTATAGAACCAACATACAGCGACTGGCAGGTCAAGGCCTCTGGGTGCTAGGTTCAGGGAAGGTAAATCCCCAGCCTGGCCCCCACTCTAGGAAGTACTCAGCCAGCTCACCAGTAGCCCTGGGGGAATGTGAGGGAGCTTGGAGTGTGTACCCAGAATCCCAGGTTCTAGCCCTGGCTCTGTCACGATGCATGCACAATTCCAGGCAAGGGATGACCCCCAGGTGTCATTTGGCCAGGTCAGGTGGAAAGTGTAAGGCAGGACCACAACAGTCCAGCAGTGGTGACACTGGGGGTTACTTGGTTTTGTCCATCAGCCCACAAAGGAAAGCTAGGAATGTATCTGCCCTTTGGGACCCCCAGATCCTCAGCCACGTCTACCTTCTTGGCTAGTTGCAGCAGGAATTAGCCACTTGATAAGTGACATACTGAGTCTCCATGAAGTTATCACTGACCCCTTAACACAACCCTCTGAGACCCCAAGTCCACCCCTCATGCCCGCAACTTAGAAGGAAGCAGGTTCATAGAGGGAAAGTGACTGGGCTGGAATGTGAGCCAACGTCAGAGTAACCATGGAGGACACTCCCAGAACCTCTGTGCCTTTCTGGCACCTCTACCCCTGCAGGGGTCCTCGGACATCCAGAGCACTCTGAGTGAGCCCAGCCCACAGCACAGGGCACCAGGTAGCACTTCTCCGACCCCAGGAAGGCTCAAGACAGAATCCAAATGGCTGCAAAAGTCCAGCTGTTTAATAACAAAAGCTCTCCCACCCTCACCCCATCACAGCACCCTGACAATCACAGGTCCAGTCATGTGGGTGGGGGCTGCAGAAAGCCAGGGTGAACGCAGGCAGCAAGTGAGGGGTCTGTCAGGCGCCTGCTCGCCGTGTCACTGACTCCCGAGAATGCAGAAGGCCTCTTCTCTGCCCAGCCACCAGCAGGGAGCTCCATCCACCGGAGCCTGGACAACCTACGCACCCACCTAGAGCATGAGGGTGCCAGTGCTGGCTGGGGGAGGAGGGGGATGAGGACAGAAGTGACTGGTCTGCCACCAAGCTTAGGTCCGCTGGGCCATCTCTGCCATGTCCAGCTGCCAGGAGGGCCACAAGCATCACACAGGCCTTGCCTTCTTGGCCTTCTTCTCAGACCTCAGAGCCTCATCATGAGCTTTCCGTTTCTGTGCCAGTTTGTTGGCCTGTGGAAGAAGAGGAAATTAGGCTAGCTACAGGGGATGGGGTAAGGGGCGGGCAGGGAAGAAAATCTCCACTCCTACTGGGGTTATTGCTCAAAAGCAGACCTCCTAGAAAAGCTAACAAGCAGACACACCTCCTCCCACGCTTATTGTTTTATGGGTTCCCAAATCTCCAATTTCCATCATCCTCAGCTCCCAGAGCGGAGAGAACCTCAGCAACCACCCCATTCACCAACCCCACTCAGGAAAGTTGGATGCTATTCAAACCTTCACCAGGAACTGGCAGCACGAAGGCAAGACTTCCCAGACCACTAGGCAGTATCTATTTCAGAATTGTAGCCATTACACAGCTAAGAATTAGCCTGTAGAGGCATTCCAAGGTGGGTAGGGACCTCCTGGTCAAGGATGTTAGCTCTGAGAATGACTAACACAGTCTAATCCTATCAGTAGGGGACAGGTCACATACTGTACAATGTCTTGGAAATCACATTTCAAAACAATCCATATAAAGCACGATGTTGTCCAAATAATGCCATTGTGTACACAAGAGAAACATGGAGGACTGTTCCTACAGATCACCCCAAAGGCGGGGCTGGGAGCCACTTCTGTGGCATCCATTACACATTTCTGGGACTGCAAATGTTTTGTTTTTTAAATGAGCATATATAGCTTTGTGAACAAGAAAAAAGAAAATAGAGACGTTTAACAAAAACCTCCTAATTCTGCCAGGGTAACTCTCTTCCCCACCTGAGTCTCAGGAACATCAGGGAGCAAGAAGGGGACAAAAGCCCCAAGGAAAGCCCGAGCCTAGCAGATGACCTCAGGAAAGGCTCCCCAGATGACAGTCCCACCCCTGCTCCCAACCCTGCCTGAGTCACTGCACAGCACAGCCACATCTGGTGGCCACGCCAGAGTCTCAGGTAGCAGTGACAGGAACTTACCTCTCGGATTTTGCGCCTCTTGCCAAACATGATCTTTTGGTAAAGGTACTTCTCCCGCTTCTTCATCATCATGATGGCCAGGCGCTTGGCCTCACTCTCCTCCTCCTGGGCCAGCCGCTGCTTGTCCTCCAGCTTCACGGTTCCTGCCATCACTCTGGGTTTCTGGGGACACAGAGCAGGCCCCTGTGGGTGCACGTTCCCGGCTCCCTTCCGAACCAGCAGGACTGCTCTTCAGGCAGTGCCTCTGCTCGAATGCCCCCATACCTTCTCCTCTATCCTCTGCTCCTCCAGGGCTGCCAGGTGGGCCTCTTCCTCCTTTTCTGAAGCAGCCTCTACCTCTTCCTCCTCCTCTTCGTTTTCTCCCCCTTCATCACCATCGCCTTCGTTGTCTTCTTCCTCCTCCTCCTCTTCCTCTTCTGACTCTTTCAAGTTTCCTATGGATAGTCAGTGACTTCTGAGTGCCCTGGGTACCTGCTCTTTCTCTTCCAAGGTGAATGCCGACCCCAGACACTACCCTCTGTGACTCTGACATCCTCAGACATGCCAAAGGCAGTTCAAGACTCTACCCCCTGTACCCCCCTCTGGCCTCTCCCCGCAGGCACAGCTGCCTTCATGGGGACCTCCGAGGCCCCCAGCCCCCACTCATGAGCTCTGCTGTCTCCTACGTGAACATGGATGACTACTCTAGACCGTTCTGCTCCGTCAGGTGGTGCTGCATGTAAACACCACCTGACTGTAAGATGCAAATGCTCCCCTCCCCGCTCCCAAGCCTTACACCAAAGGTGGTTCACAGGGCTTTCAGTTGCTGCCGCCCTATTCCCTGGAGCTTGCAACTGTAGCCAAGGGAAATCGCCAGATTAAGGAACCTGTCCACCTTGGTGCTGGCCCCCTCCCACTCACCTGGGTCCTCTCCCCGCTGTAGAGCCAGCAGCTTCAGCTTCTCGGGTGGGACATAATCTCCTTCCTTCTCAGACACGAAGGGTGAAAGGTGTGGCGGCAGCTGCACCCCAGGGAAATACTCTGCCACAGGAAGGAGGAGCCGGGCATTGACACAGTCAAATACCCACTGGGGCTGCACGTAGTACCTGGTGCAGAATGGCCAGCAAAGACAGGTCACAAGGGATTAACTGGAGTCCCACTGCTCAGCAGGGGCCTTTGAGAGCAACCTCTCCCTAGAATGCACGTGAGGGCCTTGGGCCTACCTGCCAATGACGGGGGTTTGCTGTCCAGGCCGATCGACAATCTGGTGGGTGATGCAGGAGTCTGTGACATCATAGGTGGCCCCAATGCACAAAGATCTGTCCCAAGACACGTCCCCCCCGAAACTCCTACAGGCACAGGAAGAGACCACAAAAGTCCGCAGGCATAAGCTGCCTGCTATGGGACCCAACTCCTTGGGATCTGGTGGCCACACAGCCCACAAATTCACCCTTTCAGGCGGGTGCCCATCCCGACCCTGGATTTCCAGTCTGTGCTGTCACCTCCGGGACCAGCCCAACTGTGACCTCAGCTGGTCATAAAGCAATGGCAGCTCTGCCCTTGGTTGGCTGGGTGCTTTGCAGGTGCTCAGGCCAGGTCACAAACAGAAATAGATGCCATCCCCAAGTTTCTCACAGGTATACCCATGGCAAGACCCAGAGTAGCACACAGCCAGTGACACGGGCCAGCCAACAGATCCTGCCCACCTAACGATGAAGGCCAGGGCCTCTCGGGGCACCTCGCGGTTCAAGAAGAACTTCAGGCCTTCGAAGAGCTTCTTGTGCTTTTCTTGTGCCTCCAGCTCCTTCTTGCGGTCTTCTTCCTGCACTGCCATCTCCTGCCGAGGCCAGGTCTCATGTCACCAGGGCCACCCACCTCCCTGAGGGGCAGGAGCTGGAGATGACCCCCTCCCAAACTTCTTTCTACATGTGGCCCCAGGCCCAGTCCCACCCCTCTCTCCCAGAAGGCACAGTAGTGCTCACCCCCTCAGCAGGAAACTCGTCGGCTTCATCCTCCTCCTCCACAGCAGACACCACCACACGGGCCAGGCTGGCACTGAGGGCCGCCAGTTTCTACAGGAAGGAAGCAGAGCTGCAGGGTTACCTATATGCACCTACATGCAGGTGGGAACCCTGCTGAGGTACAGCTAGGGTGGGGAGAAGCAGTGGCCTGCCCCAAGACCACCAACCTAGCCAAACTGCCCTTACCCAAGGGTAGAACCCCAGAAGTGTTGGAGACAGGGACCACTCTTCTGCGGAGATGCAGGGCTGATGCCCCTGAAACCCCTCTCACCTCCATGGAGGTCTCAGAGTCCAATGCATAGGTGTCCTCCATCGCTTTCACCTCTCCTAGGGCCTGGCCTTCGAGCTGGTGGATAGAAGGCAAGTCAGAGGGAAGAGAAGGACCCAGCCCCTTGCCTCTGTGTGGGGAGAGAAGGGCTAGGGCTCCAGTACCATGCAGAGGAGGGGCAGGGCTGGGGCCCTACCTTTGGCGGATAGTGGAGGTTGAGCGACTGGTAGAGACGGAAGTTGACAAAGCCCAGCAAGGTGGTATAGAACTCAGTGAAAGTGGCCATGACCCTGTAGTCCACATCTGTAGGGTGCTGGGGGTACAAGAGGTGCATTAGCAGTGTGGGTGCAAGCTTGGGGCTGTGTGGCACACGCCCACCCAGGGGCATTCTAGACACAAGTGAGGCTCGGGATAGGTCCCCCAGGGACAGGGCTATTCTGGAGGCCGACGTCAGACTCCCACGTAGTACAGTGGTGACAGTTTTCCACCAGAGAGAAAGGTAACTGGTCCAAGGTAGTCTTACAACTGCCCCCCCAACCCATCCCTCAAACCTCAGTGCAGACTTCTGTCCTTAAAGTGGCCTCCCCAACCTCGGGAACTCAAGCCCTCTCCATCACCCCTCCCACCTGTCCAGTGTCCGCTTAGAGCCAGCTGAGCAGAGGACGGCGGTGCCCCCAGAGCACGGCCCAGCCCATGGTCCAGAGAAGTGGCCACAGACCTCAGCCACCCGAGGTGCCTTGAAAGGCCACATCCATCCACACCATGGCAGGAGCCTTGGGATAGATGCTCACATTTCAGTGACTTCTCCTCAGGCCCATATGAAGGGTACAACCTGAAGGCCCAGCTCCACCCCGAGGGAGTCCTTGGGAAGTGATGCGCAGAATCACTACTTGCTGGGAGCAGAGACAGAAAGCCAGATTCACAAGCCACCCAGCAAGAGTAGTTTATCTTTCCCCCGAGGAGTTGATCTGAGACCTGGACCATTGTGTCTCAGCTCTCGATGGGTCCCACCCTCTAGAACTGGGGAGGGCCACCCAACCCTGAGGACCCCCGAGACACAGACAGGAGGATTTTTCAAGAAATATAAAAATCAGTAATGATCACAACATCCCCTCTCTGTTGGGCGTACCCAGAACTCTGAACTGTTTCTTTACCTTGCTGCCAGGCAGTGATGTGTGCTATGGGGGCTCTGCCTCACCCCTTGACAGACCTGGTGGGCACTTGGGCACCAATCCCAGTCTGCACAGCATGGAACTGAGCAGTACACTCCTTGCCCACCCCCTCCCCCAGTCCCACTGCCGTGTGCATAGATAGCACTGCTGCTCAGGGGAGGGGACACTAGGGCTTGCTACAGCCCAGTACCAGCCGCCCATCTTCAGCTGAAAGGAAGCGGTGGTGGCGAGCTGGTCAGGAAGGAGGAATGGGCGGCTGTGCCCTTCCCCCAGGGCCAGCTGTGTGGAGGCTAGCCCTCCACAGGGCCCTATTCACCACTCAGGAGGGCACACAAAGACCAGTCTGAGTAGCACGGGGGTGGGACATCAGAGAGCAGGAAGGACAGAGAGGGTCAGAGAGAACAGCAGGAAGGAAGGAGGAGGGAAGAAGGATGGATGGAGAAGAAGAGGAAAGGACCACAGGCTCTGGCTACCCAAGCCTGTCCCAGGGGGTGGGACAGGACTTCTGAGACCCAAATTCACCTCTCGCCTACAGACAGACTTCAGCCTACCACCAAGCACCAATATGCTATATCCAGTCCTTGCATCCCCACCAGGGAAGGGTAGGGCCACACCCCCGCTCACCCCAGAGCACCTGATAGGCACCTCGGGCAGCAGCAGCCTCTTCCCCCAGCTAGGCTGGCGAGAGCACCTGCTATCTACAGAAGGTACCAGCTCCTGCTCCATGAAGATGCAGAAAGGTGGGCCAAGGGCAGGCCACAGAATGAGAAGCCAGGTGGCCTGGCTAGGACAGACTCCCAGGGACACTAGAGCAGCATTTCTCTCAGTGGGGCCCTGACAACAACCCCCAGAACTTAAAGAGCGATCCATAAGTGCTAAGTGCTTCCCCCCACCCCCACCCCTAGAGTCACTCCATCCTCCAGCTGTGGGAAGGATGGGATGGAGGAGCAGAGGCAGGAGTAAAACAGCCGGCCATGGTCTGAGCCATCAATGGCACAGTGCGGATGAGGACCCCATGGGTGTGAGGGCAGGGCCAGGCACCAGGCATTTAAGATATCTCTTCCCTCAAATCCTCATGACAAGGATTAGAAGGTGGAAGCAAAAAAAAAAAAAGTGGAAGCATATTATTGACTGAGGCACAGAGAGGTTCAGGAACATGTCCAAGGTCATCCAGCTGGTATGTGCTGGAGCTGGCTGGGCTTAATGCTAGGGTCTGAGTATATGTATCACTTTGAAAATTCACAATGGCTCCTGTGACAAAGAGAGCAACAGAGCTGTGCGGCATATTCCCCACCCCATTTCCCACTGCAGCCAACAACTGCGAACCCAGCACATGCTGGACTCCATGGGACAGCAAGGCCCCCATCCACACCTTCATGTCCCTTGAGGGCTCAGCACAAGACCTCCCCCACAGGCACACTTACATCGTGGGAGAAGGCATAGGGTGTGATCCACACGATGGGCTGCCTGAGCACCTCAGCCTGGTAGTAAATGCCTTTGATGGACAGGAAGACCTGAGGGGACAGAGAGGGGCAGACAATGTGGTGACAAACACAGGTGACAGAGGAGGGGCAGGCAGGCTCTCTGGGCCCCAGCTCACCTTGCGCAGAGCCCGGGCGGCAATGATATAGTGCAGGAACTCCACAGTGAGCCGGCGGCACAGCTGGATGGTTTGCACATGGCACTTGCCCGTCCTCGGGAAGGTGGAAAAGAGGAAGCACATGGACAGAGCATCGTCCAGATCCCGTAGAGCATCGATGAATGTGGGGTACCTGAAAGTCGTAGGGCTGTACTCAAGAGCTTATTCAGCCTGGGCTCCAAGAGGGTCCTGACCTCCCTACCCTACTCCATTGGCCATCCCCAGGGTACCATTCCCCCAGCTCAGCCACTTCTTGACCTGCTGACACAAACTTCCCTCAAGCTGGCTGCAGACTTGGAATAGCCATGGGAGAAAACACCTAACCGGGATGAACCACTGAGCTCTGAGGACCAGAGAAATTCCAGTGAAAACCCCAAGTCACCCACCACAGTCCCGGCCTTAAACACTGCTGTATGAGGGTAGACCAAGTCAGTAGCTCTCTGACTCTTTCCAAAGATAAAACGTTTAGTTTCAAAGGTAATCTATTGGAAAGGTTCACAAGGGAAAATGGAAATGGGCAGCTGCCTCATGGGCCCAGGAGGAGGGTGGGGCTGCCTTCCCAGTAACATATGTGTCTGGGCCTAACCATGGGTCACCACGGTGGGGTATGTCTTCTTTGTCTCTTATCACCCAGATTCATCTATTTGGCAGAATCAATTAGAAGCAGGGAAGTAGGAGTTGGAGGAGTCCAGGAAGAGACAGAGCAAGAAAGTATTTTTAGGAACTCTGGTAAATGAGGAAGTTGATGAAAACTAGTTACCTGGGTGGGATCCACCACTGTGTGGCTGGCTGCCCAGCTGAGGGACAAAGTATAGGGCATGGAAAACACATTAAATCACAAGTGATGAATAATACCTGGGTTCCAGTCCCATGTGACCCTGGGAAGGTAAACTGGCCACAGCCAACCCCAGCTTCATCTGGGAAATGATACTGCCTTGTCATTGACAATGAAAGACCAGACTGCTGACTTCAAACTGGACCCTTGCAGCTTCCTAGAGATGCCCTGGGCACAGGTGGACAGACAGTACTTCTGGCCTCCTGGCA
Source organism: Hystrix cristata (assembly GCA_004026905.1). NCBI lineage: Eukaryota > Metazoa > Chordata > Mammalia > Rodentia > Hystricidae > Hystrix > Hystrix cristata. The sequence continues at coordinate 148,746 of PVJO010001327.1, forward strand.
CCATCCCTGCAGCTGGAACAGCCTCCAGAGCTTTTGACTTCCAAAATGCTTTCCAAGAAGCTTCCTTTGGAAGGGCTCTGCTATTTCATCAGGACTCTGAAGAGCATGGACCAGACACTGCAAGGTCCTTCCAGCCCCATACGGCATCACTCACTCCAGTGAGGCGGAACAGGTCTTCAAACCCATGCAGAGATGGAGGCAACAGAAAAAGAGTCATGTGGGGTTCATGGTCCAGGGGCAGAAACCCCAACTGCCCTTCTCTGGTGCCTTGGAGTTTCCTAACTCCTCACCTTGCAGATCACTTGTAGAAATCACTGGTCATTTCTGGCCACCTGATTCTCTTTCTTAAGCTCTGGTTCTGGCTGAGCGGATGGAGGTGCCACCTAGCGTATGCATCCAGGGGCTTTTCTGTGTGGGCTTCTTTTTATTTGCTGTACAGAACAGCTGTGTGACAGGCAGGACAGGGATTGTCATCATCTCTCTGTCAATGAGGGGAACTGTCCTTCGACTGCCCACCTCATGGCCACAAGGATGGGGTAAAAACACTATCTGTCTAGCTTCTAGGCCAGGGCACTTCCAGGAGAGCCTACACTGACCTGAACCCAGCCAAAGCTACCTACTCCGCAGCTAAGTGTACCTGGGCCCTCGGCCCAGAGGAGAAGAGACAGTCACTAGCGTAGGGTTTCTGAACTTCACCACTACTGACATCTTGGGATAGACGGCTCTTAGAGAGCCTGTTGTGGGTAATGTAGGATATTTAGCAGCAACCCTGGCTTTATCCACTAGAAACCAAAAGCATCCCATTCAAATTATAGGAAACTAAAGCACTTCAGGCACTGCTAAATGTACACTGAGAGGCAATGTTATCCCTGGTTAAGAATCACTGATTCAGCCCAACAATTAGGGGGACTTCTAGGAAGGCTGGGCAAGAAACAGGTAAGGCCAGAGGTGTCTCTCTATGCCTTTTGGGTCTCACCATGTACTCCACGTACAGGCCCAGAGGTCTCGCCCTCTCCTACCACAAGGCCTTTGCACTTGCTGTTGCCACTGTTAGAACATGCTTCCCCTGGCTGGCTCAAACATCTCTCTCCAGAGAGACCTCCTCAGCTCCCTTCATGCTGCTTATATTCCTCACAGTACTCAGCATAATTTACAATCATTACGGTGACTTGTCAGTTTGGATTTTGGTCTGACTCAGACCAAAGGATGTGCGCTCTGTGAGCAGGGTTTTGGTCTTATCGCTGACTCTGTCCTCAGTGCCAAGACAAAGCCTGGCAGGGAAGACAGCAGTTCTCCGAGCAGCGCATGACTCACCGCTCCTTGATGATGTGGTCAAGTTTGTAGTTGGGCTTATTGTCCTTCAGGCGCTCCACAGTGTTCCACTCACTTTTCCCATAGGCCTTCCGGAGCTTCCGAACAAACACCTGGAAAAAAGGAAGGGACCACTAAGGCTGGGCCAAGGACCACTGGACACTTTCTCACTGCTCCTAGGAGTTGGCCCTGTATGATGTGTCCCCTCAGCCCAGGATGTGCGCAGCAGCTAACTCCACAGAGCACCAGGCTAACAACCTGAGCTGGACCAGAACACCTCCTTTAATGATAAACAGAGACAACCACTCACAGATGTGCTGACACCATGTTTACATGGGAAGAATGCTAGGCAGATCAGCCCCATTTTCCAAATGAAAAAAAAGGCCAAGTGATGTGCTGTCAAGGCAGATCAGAGTGAAAAGGGCTGGCCCTTGTTCCCAGCTCCAGTCAGCACAGGCATGAAAGCAGCTGTAGGTCCATGTGTAGTGCTGAATCTTCTAGAAAATGGTAGCCATGGCTACCAGGCCAGGTCTTCCAAACCATCTGACATCTTCCTTCAAAGAACTTCTGTTCATGCCCACCCTTAGGGCTTCTCAGAAGCTTAAACAGCATCTGGGATGATAAACAGAAGCTCGGAGACAGTCATCTCCCACCAAGGGCCCACTTCTAACCCCAGTTTACGTAGCCACAAAACCCTGCAACTGGGGCTGCCCAGTCTCCTGTTGGCCAGTAGGTGGCACCCTTCTCCTCACCCAGCCCCTACTCACAGTGTCAGCAGCAACAGTCTACTTTCATTAGTCTACTTTCAATTACTTCCATTTGGTAAAAATAGTCCCTGTGGCATTCAAGCACTGAATGAGCTCTGTCTATAGAATGGAAGACTTGGTCACCTGGCAGTAACCTCAGCAAGAACCAGATTAGGAGCTCTTTCTTTAGGCAGAGAACACACCAGAAAGACTGAAATAGCATAATCTTTGCCTCAGGAGCAAAAAATTTAATCTTTTAGGAAAGAACCAGGGAAAACTGTTAATAGGTAAAGCACCAATCATTGGCCGGGTTCTGTGCAAATGATTTCCAGACATGTAATCTGAGTGAACCCTTGAAACATCGCTTTGAGACAGAGTGACCGCCTCCTCCAAACAGGCTTGCTCGGAGAGACTGGCAACCTGCGTGATCAGTCAGTGAGTCATAGAGCTATATCTAATGGGGACCCTTCCCGACACTTGAACCTAGGCCTCCTCACCTTGTATTCCCGGAACTTGTTGACAATGGGTTCATGGAGGAGAAACTTGATGTCTTTGATGAGATAAAAAGTTCGGGCTGCTGTGGAGCCCTTGTTAACTTTCTTCTTATGTTTGGGCTCATGGGGATAAATGCCCTTCAGGATGCATAATCGCCTAGAAGACAGAAGTCATTTATCATGTGAGAAAACGTATAAAGCACTGGCCACCCCTGAGCCTGTAAATCAACGATGAGGAGGGAGTTCAGGACCCCTAGAGAGCTCACACCCTAATGCAGGAGTTTGAGAATCACAAGTTTCCAGACAAACACATAACGCAGACTGTCATAAGCCCAGAAAGGAAAGCAAACAGGATCTGGAGAGGGGCTGGCAGGCACTTAATACCTTGCCGAGAAATCAACATTCAGCCACATAAAAGATAGAGGGTGGAAAAAAGGTAGAGGGGCAAGCCAGGTGTGGTTTTGGAAGCTTGTAATCCCAGCTACTTGGGAGGCTAATCCAGGAGGATTTCAAGTTTGAGGCCAACTCAGTGAGACTGTCTTGAAAAGGGCAATGGGTGCATGTCAGTGCTACCCAGGTTTATTCTCCAGTACTGCAAAAAAAAAAAAAAAAGAAAAGAAAAAGAAAAGAAAGGTAGAGGGATAAGCATCCTAAAAGGGCTAAAAATCACAAGGTTGGAAAGCACTGGGCATGTATAAAGGACTCAAAGTGGGCTGTGAGAGGCTGGTTGAGGTTAGGGTTGGCCCATTGGCAGGGACCACAGGCTATAGAGAAGTCTGTACTTGATGCTGCTAGGAGAACCCTCAGCTGCAGAACCCTCAGCTGCAGGATCAGAGGTCTCTTCTGCCAGAATGAGTGGCAAGGACCCAGACAACTCATTCTGCAGTCCCACTTCTCCTCCAGTTTCCCCTCGGACCACACCTGGCACAGCACAGCTCAGTAAAGCAAGGCCAGGGAGAAAGAGGAGGAACAGCAGAATTCCAGTCAGTAGCAGTTCAGGTAAGACCAGGAGGCAGCTGAGGCAGCTGTGCATTTCACAGTTCAGGAGCTCCAAGGACCTAATTCCATTCCTCTAAAACCTCACCTGAAGTCTGCCAGGCTCAGCTGCAGCTTCTTCCGGGCTTTGTTTCGGGTTATATAGTTGGTGGCAGAGCCTCGTTCATACTTGGGGAAGAAAAAAAAAAAACACCTCTCCATTAGCAATGATTGAATGACTATCATCAAACTCCGGCCACACCTAATTCCAAAGGCAACTATCACTCTGGGTAAGTGGCCAAGTTGTTTCTGGAACGGGAATCCTATACGAAGGGAGCTGACCTACTGAGCTCTCCTGTACTGTCCTTGTAACTGTCAACATAAAGAACACACACATCCATGTAATACTGGGGACTATGAGGTGTTGAGACTCTGATGATATGCCAAGTACTTAGTACTAGCTCTAAATACTGGCTCGTATACTTAGTGATTTCCACCTACTATTTCATTGACTCCGCACAACCCAGTGAGCTAGGTGCCATGGAACCCAACTTTCACAGAGCAAACAAGCTCACTGAAATAACCAGCCTACATCACAAGGCTTTTTAATAGCTCGGCTGGCATTCAAACCCAGGTCTGAGTCCAGTGCCTGTGCACTTAACTGCTAAACCAGTGTTCTCAATCTCCACCATTACAATCCCTTGGCCACAAGACTTTTTAGACAGCTCCCACAATTCAGTCTTTCCACCCCACAGCCCCATGAAATATTAATACCACAGATATACTACCAATATGCTTATGTAATGGGATCCTTTTGAGGGGGCCACAGACCCGTGTTTTGCTCTTTTGAGGATAGCACCCTGGTTGAAAATGCATGCCCTGCCAGGCATGATGGCACATGCCTGTAACCCCAACCACTCAGGTCACTGCTGAGGCAATGAAGATCAAAAGTTCAAGCCCAGACTCTGTCTCAAAATAAAATTAAAAAGGGCTGGAGATATACCTCAGCATTCCCCACATTCAATTCCCAATCCTGGGGGAAACATAAAGAAAAAAAAAAAAAAGAAAACGTATGCCCTACACATGGCCTCTTCCTTTCCCCATTCATTCAATGAACAATAACAGGTCCTCTCACATGTTCAAAGCTAGATGCTACAAGAACAATGAACACCAAAAACATCCTCAAGAAGCATGCTGCCCTGTGCAACCATCTGAATGTATGGTGCTAAAATGCTGCCTCACACTCGCATCTCAGTATCCTTAATAGAAACAGTGCACTGGACCAAACACCCTGCAATGCTAACCACACACAAGTCCCTCCCAAAAGAGATTTTCCTTTGGAATAAGATAGAAGGGGCCTCTAAGACTTCCCAGCTCTCAAGGGTCAAACCTGTAGCCTCCAGAAGACTAATGTTTACGAATAACTCCACATTTATGAAACACACCATTCATTCTTTTTTTTTTTTTTTTTTTAACAGCATTCATTCTTTCCTTCAAACATTCAGTAATTGTCTTCCGGGGATCAGGTCCATCCTAAGTGCTGGGAATACAAAGATGAACTTCAGACTGTATCATGCCACTCAGTTTTCCCACGGTGTTTTCCATTGCCCTATGCTGCAAGAACCTCTGTCACCATATTTATCCTCTGAAACATTATGGGGATAACTGGTTCTCAACAGGGTGCTTTTACTTCCTGGATATGTGTGTGGAGTGGGGGAAGAGAATCAGCAACGTCTGGAGACAGTTTTGGTTGTTGGTTCCTACTGGTGTCTAATGGATGGGGATAGCAATGTTGCTAAATATCCTATAATGTACAGCACAACCCTTCTCACAACAAAGAATCATATGGCCCAAAATGTCAAAGTGGTTCTGAAACCCAGTTTGAAAGAAGTGTAAGGACTTGTTATATTTCTGTAAATGCACCTCCAGGGCAGATTTTCCATCTCTGGATTATAGCATCTTCCCTTTAGTTTATATCTACTACTCAGAATAAAATCCAAGCTGTGGCTTACAGGTCTCACACGATATGGTTGGTCCCTATACAACTCCACCATCACCAGATACTATTTTTCCCTTAGTTTACTATATCTCATCCCTGTTGATACCCTTACAAATCATTTTACATAACAGGCCTTTCCTACCTACTGCCTTGGGCATTTAGTTCCCAATACTAGGGTTGCTCACTAAGGACTCCGATGCACCCAGAACCCATCAAATATGTTCTGCTCTTTCAGAGTTGAGCTGAAATGTTATGCCTTGAAGAAAACTTCCAAGACTACACTAAGTGGAATACACATCGTTTCAGTCTCCATTTTACTCCTCGTTGGTTTCCTTCACAGCACGCTTAACAGTCTGTGCTTATTTGTTTACTTTTGTGTTCATCTTCCCAGTATTCCAGAAAGTAAACTCGAGGAGAGCAGGGATCACATTTGGTTGTTTATGTCTCCATCCCCAGTGCCTAGGGCAGGGCTTGGTTCAACCGGAAAGGAGCAAGTCTCAGAAATGATCAACTGCAAGTCCTGTTGATGATTCTTTGAAAACTGTCGTCCTACGACTCGGCCTGCGTTTGGGGTGAAGTTCTGTTTTGTAATTCTTTCCACAGAAATAACTCCGTAGTTCTTTCCCAGATTTCACCAAGCGAGCACGCAGTACAGGACGAACCAACCCATCCTCGAGTCCCTTCTGGCTGCTGTCTCCCGTCTCCTTGATCCTGCCGTTTCTGCCCCCAGAAGGAGCCGAGACCGGGGAAAGAGACGACCGTAGACTCCGCCACCCCGGCCTTCCACTCCCTGAAAACTTCGGCGTCTCTGCCACTCACCTTTTTCTTCTCCAGGCCTCCCATGGCTCCACGTTGAAGGACCTACCAGGTCCGCGCGGCCAGACAGCGCCACTTCCTCCCACGCGTGCCCTGCCTAGGACCCCGAGGACCCCTCACGCCTCCAATCTGTGCGGCTGCCCAATAAGGAGCCTGTACGGATCCTGGGAAAGAAGGGGCTTTAATAAGCAAGTTTACACCTAAATACGCTAAAAAGAAATCACTAGGCATCTCTTCTGACATTCTTCTCACGCGTCTTCAGGTTTTAGACAGTTTAGGAGATTCAGGCATTTTTATAATCACCCTAATGAAGATTGCTTAACAAAGTGAACCCCGTTGCATGTTGGGATGGAGGGAGGCGGAAGGCTAGGAGACCGCGCAGTGCCTTCTGGGATGCAGGGGGGGGAGCCACACTCCTTGGCGGGGGGGGCTGCGTTGTTATGGCAACGGTTGCTCGGTGTCGTGGGAACCTGAGAAGTGCTATCAGTTTGCTTTTGCCTTCAGCTTCTGTTTGGTACTTTTGCCCTTATGAAGATAAAATAGAGCAAAAGCTACGTTTTTATGCCAGAGATAGAAAAGCCTTAAGGGATCACTTACATTTTCTGAGTCTTAGACCAGAAAAATGACGAAAGGCCGAAAAGGGTTACTGAATTGGTTGTGTAAATTCCATACTGTGTTTCTAAAGAGATACTTACAGGTTTTATGTAAATATTCACACCAGTTTTAGATGATGTGGTTTGGGAAATAAGTAAAATTCTAAATTTTTTGATGTCTTTTTCCTTGGCGCCTCTGAGCTCTGTAAAACGCTTCCAAAGTTTAAATTTGAGACCTTTGTGAATGTGACCTGGCCGAAGGTCATGGTCTGAAGTCCCCCATTCGAGGTGTGGACAGATGTTAAGCATCAGTGAATGCTTGTTTTGAACAACTTGGCTTTTTTTCTATTTTTTGTTGTTGTTGTTGTTGTTTTTGGTGCTGGGGGTCAAACTCAGGGCCTTGTGCTTAGGAGGCAAGCACTCTAACCACGGAGGTAAATCCCCAGCAGAGCTAAATCTCCAGCTGTTCTTTTTTCTACTTTAAAGCTAAACCAACAACTCCAGAAATTCCATGAACAATGAAACATGGAAACTGAACATGGGAGGTGGAGATGGCAAAGGCTTTGTGAGAGATGTAGGGAAAACCAGGGGTATGGTGTTCACAGCAGAGGACTGATGAGAGGTTTCTGAAAGAATCCGAGGTCAGGGCTCTGGTGCAGCTTAGTGGTAGAACACTTGCCTAATGGGCCTGAGGCCCTAGGTTCCATTCTCAGTACCAAACACAAACAAATCTGAGGATGAAAGAAGAGGAGCAGGCTAAAGAAGAGAAGGAGAGGGTACCTAGGCCAGAGGAAAAAGTTCAGGAGATCCAGAGAATTTTAAAAAGTTCATTATAAAGCTGGGTGTGGTGGTAGAGGCGTGTAATGCCAGTACTCAGGAGGCTGAAGCAGGAGGATCGCTGCAAGTTCAGAGCCAGGCTGGGCTACAGAGTCAATTTAAGACTAGCTTGAACTACATAGCAAACCCTGTCTCAAAAAACAACAACAACAACAAAAAACCAAAATAAAATCCAAAAAACAAAAAGTCCATTATGACTGGAACACAGGAGATGTGACAGGAAGAGAAGCAGGATGGGCTGGAGAGAACAGCAGTAGCTGACTCATGAAGGAAACACAGGGGCAGGGCCAGCATCTTGGGCATGATCTAAGCAGTCAACACAGGGGCAGGGCCAGCATCAGGGGCAGGGCCAGCATCTTCGGCATGACCTAGGCAGTCAACAGAGTCCTTGTACTTGATCCAGTGCTCGGTCACTGTCTTGAAATTCTTAACAATTTTTTAAGGCCCTGTATTTTCATCTCACACTGACCCTCACAAATCACATAGCTGGGGACTGGGGGTGTGGCTCAGTAGTAGAGAGAGTATTTGCCTAGCGTGTGAAAGTCCCTGGGTTTGATCCCAGCATCATAAAAAACAAACAACCACGTAGTTGGTCCTTCATAGGAGAAATCCTTCACAAAAAGAAGATGGACTCTATTTTGCTCACATTAATGTTAAGAGAATGGGAGAAGACATAGCTGGTGGCATTCAGGTCTGGAACTCAAACAGAAGTCATCTAGGAACCACTTTTTTACAAGTAGGGAAACTGAGGCTCAAGGAAACTCACATTCCACCTATGAGTAGTGGATAGGCCCAGGCACACAACTCTTAGGTTCCTGCTCTCTGTTGTGAAAAACTGCTGTGTGATTCTGGAACATAGCGAGGCAAAACTTAGTTCCATTTAAAGGGAAGAAAATTTAAAAAAAAAAAGAAAATTTTGTCCATTAGAGCTGTCCATATACAAAATGCTTTTGCAAGATGGGTGTGGTGCCTTATGCCTGTAATCCCAGCACTCTGGGAGACTGAGGCAGGAGGATTGCCAAGTCTGAACTCAGCCTGGATAATTTAGTGATTTAGCGATACCTTATCTCAAAACAAAGGACCGAGGGCTGGGATTTTAGCTCAGTGCAAAGGCTCTGGGTTCATTCTCCAGTATTGGGAAAAAAAATAAAAATAAAAAGCTTTCTGGATTTGTGCAATACCAAACATCTGTTGCCATCATGCTGAAGAGCCCAGTATCTGCAGGTAGACACTCCTGGTTTACCTCCAAGCCTTGGAAAAGCCACTTTTGAAGAGTCCTGCTTTGTAAAGTGGGACAATTTTTACTGTTTACAATAATTGTTTAAATATTTTTAAATTTAAAAAGATAGATAATGGTGTGCACACCTGCAATCCCAGCACTCTGGAGGCTGAGGCAGGAAGATTGCCACTAGTTCGAGGCCAGCCTGGACTACATAGCAAGACTCTGTCTCAAAAAGACAAATAAAAAAATAGATAATGGTCTTATAGCCACTTTGGAAAGCAGTTTGGCAGTTTATCACCAAGTTACATATGGTCTTATTATACTATCCAATAATCATGCTTCTAGATATTTACTTAATTGATGTGAACACTAAATAAATGTTCACACAAAGAAACTGTACATGAATGTTCCCAGCAGCTCTATTAATAATCACAAACAGAAACAATTATCTTTCAGTAGGTGAATGGATAAACACTATGGTATATCCATTCATACAATGGATTACTATCCAATGATTAAAAGAGATGAATATTCATATTGCTATGTGAAAGAAACCAGTCTGCTAAGGTTACATATTATATAGCTTCAATTTTATAACATTGTGGAAAAGGAAAACTATAAAGACAGGAAAAAGATCAGCAATTGCTTGGGATTAACTAGAGATTAAGAAAAAAATTGAATAGTTAACATAGTTTTTTTTTAGGGTGGTCTGGAACACAAAAGGTGTGTTCTGATACTATAATGTATGATAATACTGGTGAATATGTGACACTGTACACTTCGTTTGTTTTTTTTTTTGACACTATACATTTGTTTGAACCAAAAGAATGTCACAGCATACAGTGTGAATCTTCGTGTACGCCAATTAGCCAAAAAAAGTCCTTTAGGAGGTTGGTAAAATCCCAGGATGAATGCAGAATGTGACAAAATAATCTAACAGTCTAACGAATATATAAAATAAGCTCACCAAAATGGCAAGAAGTAATGATGTAAGTAGCTTGTCAAAAATTAATTGACCATATGTGTGAGAGTTTATATCTAGTCTCTCAGTTCTATTTCATTGTTCTCTATATCTATCCCCATTGTTTTGTTTGTTTGTTTTTGGTATTTTGAGACAGGGTCCCAGTATGTAGTTCAGGCTGGCCTTGAACTCATTATGTAGCCTAGACTGGCCTTGAACATGAGGTGATCCTCCTGCTTCAGCCTCCCAAGTGCTGGGGTTACCAGTGTGCGCCACCATACCCGGTTCCCTATTGTTTTGATCATGTGTAGCTTTGTAGGAGGTTTTGAAATCAGCAAGTGTGACTTCCAATTTTATTTTTCCTTTTCAGTACAGTTTTAGCTCTTAAGAACCCCTTGCAAATCCATATAAGTTGAAGATAAGCACTTCCATTTCTGCCCCCCCCCCAAAATTAGAATTTAGATAACTGTTGCATCAAATCTGTAGACTGCTTGGAGTAGTATGCCATTTTAACAATATTAAATTTTCCAGTCTGAGAATGTAGATGTAGTTTTGTTTAAGTTTTCTTTAATCATGCAGTAGTGCTTTGTAGTTTTCAGCGTACAGATCTTTGCCTCCTTTATTAAATTCATTCCTAGGTATTTTATTCTTTTGAACGTTACTGTAAATGAAGTTGTTTTCTCAATTTGCTTTCTGTATCACTCATTGCTGGAGTATAGAAACAACTCAATTTTTTGTGTTGCTCTGGTACTCTGTAGCTTATTTATTTATTTACTTTTTTGATGCTGGGGATCAAACTCAGGGCTTTGCACTTGCAAGGCAAGCGCTCTACCACTTGAGCTAAATCCCCAACCCTAGGGTTTTCTATGTATAGGAACATGCCATCTAAAAATAGAGATAGCTTTATCTCCTTTTCGATTTTGATGTCTTTTTTTTCTTACTTAATTTTTCCAGCTAGAAAAGTACAATGTTGAATAGCTTTTGCCTTGTTCCTCACCTTTTTTTAGGGTGAGAGCTTTTGCTTTCAAGAATGATGTTAGGTGTGAGTGTTTCATAAATGTCTTTTATCCTGTTGAGGAAGTTCCCTTCTATTCCTAGTTCTTTGAGTGTTTTTTTTTTTTAAATCATGAAATGATAGGGAGGGGCTGGGGATTTAGCTCAATGGTTAGAGTGCTTGCCTAGCAAGTGTAAGACCCTGAGTTCAATCCTCAGCTCCAAAAAAAGAAAGAAAAAGTAAAAGAAATGATAAGGGATTTTGTCGAATGCTATTTCTGCATCAGTTGAGATGATCTTGTGGGTTTTGTCCTTTATTTTACTAATGTGGTGTGTTACGTTGATTGTTTTCTTTGGGGGGGTGCTGGGGATTGAACTCAGGGCCTTGCACTTGCTAGGCAAGCACTCTACCACTGAGCTAAATCCCCAACCTCTTGGTTGATTTTTTTTAAATGTTGAATCTTTTTGTGTTCCTGGGATAAATCCTACTTGGTTGTGGTGTATAGTTCTTTTAGTAAGCTATTGGACTCAATTTTGTTTATATTGTGGAGGATTTTTGCTCCTCTATTGATGAGGGAAATTGGTCTATAATTTTCTTATGGTATCTTTGTCTGGCTATTGTATTAGAGTAATACTGGGCTCACAGGATAAGTTAGGAAATGTTCTCTCCGTGTGTGTGTGTGTGTGTGTGTGTGTGTGTGTGTGTGTGTGTGTTACTGGGAACTGAACTAAGGATCTCTGCAACGAGCCACATCCTGGGCCTCCATTTCTGGCAGTGCAAGGAATTGAACCAAGGGCTTCAGGCATGCTAAGCAGACACAGCTACATCTCCAGCTCTTCTGTGTTTTTGGAAGAGTTTGAGAAGGACTGGCATTAATTCTTCAAATGTTTGGTATAATTAAACAGTGAGGTTGTCTGATCCTGGATTTTTCTTTGTTGGGAGGTTTCTGTTTACCAATTTACTCTATTTTCTTGTTATTGGCAGGGTCAGATTTTCTACATACTTGTAAGTCAAATTGTGTATTTCTATCATTTGTTCATTTCATCTAGGCTGTCTATATTCGTCGGCTTGCAGTAGTTTATACTCTGTTCTTATAATCCTTTTTATTCGTCTAGTGTTGATAGTAAAATCTTACTTTCCTGACTGATTTTAATAATTTGCATTTTTCTCTTTTACCAGTCTAAAGTTTTAATATTTTGTGGCTTTTCAAAGAACCAACTTTGTTTTCATTGACTTTCTTTATTTTTCTATTTTATCTTGGCTCTGATTTCCCACTGTATGCTAACTTTGAGCTTGGTTTGCTCTTCGTTTTCTTGTTCTTTAAAATGTAAATTTAGGTTGTTGATTTGAGATATTCTTTTTTCTTTTTTTTTGGTGTTGGGTTTTTTTGGGGGGTGCTGTTTGGTTTTGTTGGGGGGGTTTGTTTGTTTTGTTTTTGAGTTTGAGCGTCTCGTTATGTAGTTTAGGCTGGCTTTAAACTCGTGGTGATCCCCCTCCCTGCCTCAGCCTCCTGAGTGCTAGGATTATAGGTTGCATCACCATGCCTGGTAAGATCTTTCTCTTTCTTTCTTTCTTTCTTTTTTTTTTTTTTTTTTTTTTGGCTTTTGAAACAGGGTCCAGCTATGTAGTTCAGGCTGGCTTTGACTCACTATGTAGCCCAAGGTTGAGCTCGAACTCAAGGCGATTCTCCTGCCTCAGCCTCTTAAATTCTGGGATTACAGGTGTGCACCACCATATCTGGCCAAGATCTTCTTTGTTAATATCGGCTTTTTATAGCTCTAAATTTTCCTTTGAACATCACTTTTGCTGTAGAGTTGTGGTAAGTTGCTTTTTAATTTTTCATAGTATTTTCTAACTTCCCTTGTGATTATTTTCTTTCAATTTGAGGGGGTGGTGCTGGGAATTGAACTCAGGGCCTTGCGCTTGCTAGGCAAGCCCTCTACCACTTGAGCTAAATCCCCAACTCCTCTTTTTGCTTCTTTGCCTGTGTTATAAGCCAGGTGTGGTGGCACACACCTGTGACCCCAGTACTTTGGAGGCTAACATTGGAAAATCATGAGTTTAAGACTAGCCTAGGATATATGGCAAGACCTAATCTCAAAAAAAATGTTGCTTAATTTCCATATACGTATTTTTTTTTGGGGGGTGTTGGGAATTGAACTCAGTGCCTTGCACTTGCTAGGCAAGCGCTGTCCCACGGAGCTAAATCTCCAAACCCCCATACACGTATTTATCTAGACTTGAGCAATACAGTTCCTTATTATTTTTAAATTTCTCTTATTTGATAGATATTTTCTCTTTATAGTTTTTTTTTTAAGTATTTGGGATTAAACGCAGGAGAGCCTTTGCATTGAGCCACATTCGCAGCCTTTTTTTTTTTCCCTTTTGAGACAGTGTCTCTCTGAGTCACTGCGCTGTCAGACTTGGATATTTCCCCAGAGTGATGGGATTACAGCATGCACTATGGCACCCAACTGCTTCTTATAATTTATTCATATACATATTTCTGCTCTCTCCCTTGTTTCCTGGTATGGTTTTCCAAATCTGCTGGTTTACTTCTTTTATTTATTATTATTCTCGAATTATACATTCTTGTATTTATTTGTTCTATCTTGCTAGAATCATTCTTTGGATTAATGAAATGTTATCTACCTATGATGCTTAGTATAGTGTTCCATTCACAATCAGTGCTTAATATATGGAAGCTGCAATTCTTCTGTTTCTTCTTCTTCTGATCGTTACAGTGGCAAGGTGGACATTTATCAGGCTCAAGTGGACCAGAGCTGGAAGGAGCATGAGCTCCGGAATTAATCAGTGCTTTTCGTTTGTCTTTGAGCAGGTTACCACCCTGCATGCACTTCTGTTTCCCATCTGTAAAAGGGTGATACAAATGAAAACCCCTCACTTGCACTGTCTTTCAACCTTGAATCCTTTGATTTTTATGAATGTTGACCTTGGACAAGGGGTGTGTGTGTGTGTGTGTGTGTGTGTGTGTGTGTGTGTGTGTGTGCGCGTGTATCAAGTTCTTTTACTTCTCTGAACTTCCACTTCCCCATACAGTTGTCAGGATCACAGGACAGATACAGAATAAAATGCTTTGGAAAACATGAAGTACTAGAAAATTCAAGTGTCTATATTATTGTTGGGGTTTTAATGATGAAGAATACAACCTGTAGATCTGAATCATCCAATATTATCACCAGCCACTTATGGTTATGTCAAATTTAAAATAATTAATTTCAAATAAAATTTAAGTTCCTTAGTCACAGTAGCTACATTTCAAGGGAAGAGTGAGATAATTCACTTAAAGCACCTGGTAGCTAACAAGTAGTCAAAATTCCTTGGATGCAGCATTCTACCTATATCCAGAAGTCCAAGTTAGTAATTATCTATTCAAAAATTTTTTTAGCCTTTACTGATCTTAGACTGGCTCATTTGCCACTTGGCAAGCAAAGAAGGTGTCAGCATTGCAGAAAGATGGGGCACAGAGAATTTGTCCACAGTGTGGCAGCTCACTGGCTAAAGATTTCACCAATGGTAACCCAGAGAGATGCCCTTGTGAGAGGAAGTGCTGTGACAAGGGCACTAATTGATGTGTCTGAAGGATATATATGGGAGATCTGTGAATGATGCCTACAAATACAAGAGTTTGCTGATTCCAGCCAAGTTGTACAGCTCCCCTGCAGAGAGCTTATGAGAGACCAGGGATTGTTAACATGTGATTGGTGGCTAATTGTGGAAGAGAGAAGCCCTCTGTGTTATCACACAGACTAGACTTCATCTCTTAAATGGAAGAGCAGATACAGTGACCTGATGACTAAAGATGTAGTTGTTAGAAGATCAAGATCCAGTAATGTTTGAGTGCTCAGCCAGGCAGGTCTGTTGTACTAAGATCAAGGTCCCGATGAGGAAACCCTGAGACTCTGAAACATGAGATTCAGGTAATTACATGGATACGCTTAATGGTGTTGATGCTGTGCCACTCCCTGGGCACTCTGGGCTTAAAGACATGGCCCATTATTTTCTAGTAAGAGCTTATACTGTGCTAGAAGTTGTAGACACACACACACACACACACACACACACACACACAGAGATAATGGGCAACCAATCTCAGGAATTGCCACTGTTCTCTCTGGAGGGCATGCCAAAAACCAGGGCTGACATTAAGAGAGGTGGTCACAGATCTAAATAATTCATATCCATGGGGATGACACTCCCTCCTCCCATCCACAGAGTAATAGGTCAGGTAGTCTAACAAGAGTGATAGTTAACATCTATCAGAACAACAATAAAGGTAAGAAGGAGCAGAAAGCTGAGGGTAGTTACCCCAATAGAAAAATCACAATCCCATGCTTAGTTTCCAGCCTCGATCAAACAGTTTTCATGTACTGAACTCATTGATTAAAGATGTGGCAGACTCTAGGAAAAAGGACCCTTAAATAGCATGCCATGTATAAAGTGTGATAATTCTCCCAATCATTCTCTCAAAGGGACCTACATCCACTTACTCAGGGAAAAAGGGAACCATCCATACATTTCAAGGGCTATGGGACAAAGGGTCTAATTTGATGTCAGTACTCAGGGATTCCATTTCAAGGGCTATGGGACAAAGGGTCTAATTTGATGTCAGTACTCAGGGATTCCATCATCACTGTGGCCTCCCTGTGAGGGTAAAGAATTACAGAGATCATGAGTGAGCCTTGACTCTAGCCTAGCTCACAGTGGGCCCACGGGCTCTGAAGACCTGTCCAGTGGTCAATTCCCAAGTCATGGCACATAACTGGCCTTGATATACATGTAAGGAGTGATCTACATTTGTGGTTTGGATATGGTTTGTACTTTCCAAAACTCCTGAAATTTGGTTGCCAATGTAGTGGTGTTGGAAAGTAAGATCTTTAGGAGGGATTAGTGTCTCTCTTGAAGGACTGATTAGTTCTCAGAGAAATGGATTCATTTTTCAGAGAGTAGGTTGTTATAAAGAGAATCAGCTTTTTTGTTTCCTGTCATGTGCCCATGTGGATCCCTGAGGTTTGATGTGGTTTTTCTACTCCCAAAACTCATATTTGAGTTTAATTCCTATTGTTGGGTATTAAGATTATAATTTATGAGCAGGAATAGCTAGTGCTACTGACTAAGGTGCTTAGAGATGGGGCCTTTGGGAGGTGATCAGGATTAGATAAAATCATCAAAGTGGAGACCTCATGACTGAATACTAGTGACTTTATAAGAAAAGCACGAGAGACCAGGAGATATTCATAAGTGCTCCTGTCTTTCACCATGTAATATCCTGCTTTGCCTCAGGACTCTGCCATCAAGAAGGCGATTGCTCTGTGTTGCCACTTGAACTTGGGCCCTGTCACACTTAACAGTTGCTCCAGAATCCCTCACTGGTTTGCAGCTCATGCCTAATGGCTATCCCATATTACTAGCTTCAGGAGGAGTAAAAGACACAAGCCAGAATTGCAGAGGGATTGGCAGAGTACATAGATGCATGGAAAATTAGACCACACACAACTACAATACAACCACTATTGGTCTGTCTTTAAAAACAATGCAGATGGAAAATCTTCCCAATGGGTGGAACTGCAAGTGATCTCAAAAGTAGTCCAAAATGAAAATACCTATAAATTCCTGAGGAAAGGGCAGCAAATGGCCTGGCTGACTGGAAGGAAATGGACTAGAAAATAGAGATAAGAAGGTCTGGAGTAGAACCATGTAGATGGACATAAGGGTGAAAGCAATGGAGAAAACACTGAGCCCTTAATATGGCATTATAGCTCAGTCGGCACTTGATGGCAGTTTGGCCACAGTGAACACCTTCTTTCCTGGAAAGGTCATTGCTTTGTCCTTACAGCAATGGGTATGGGCTTTGCCTTTTCTGCCTACAGAGACTCACCTAGCCCCACTCTCCAGCAGCCTGTGGAATGCCTGATCTGTGGGCACAGAATTCCACATATTATAGCACACATCCAGGGTACGAAGAAATAGTCCCACTGGACTGTTAATTATGGCTACCAGCTGAGCGCTTTGACATTCTTGGGCTCAGGGACCAGTAGGTTCAAATAGAGTCACTGTTCCTGTAGGATAATTGACTCTGATCAGCAGGAATAGACAGGGCTACTTTTACACAATGGGGACAGGGGACAATACATATGGGAACGCAGGTAATGTGGATACCTCTTGCTACTCCATTGCCCACTGCAACTGTGAGCAGACACATGACATTCCCGCAACATGGGAGGTGTTGGGATACCAAGAGTTCAGAACCTTCAGGAGTGATGTTTGGGTCATAATGTCAACTAAACCTTTAAGACCTGCTGAGTTGACAGCTGAGGGTCAGTTAAATTGGGAATGGACAGTACAGAGGGTTAGAAGGAGTACCAGTTGTAGCCCCAAGATTAACTGCAGTGGAGGGAGTTGTACTGTAGTTCATTCCACTAACTTCCCTTTTCTAAGATGCTCCTGAACCTGTGTGGAGAAGTGGATGGGTTGCCGGTGGGGGACTGTGATAGCCTCTCAGATCTTTCCCTGTGTGGAGCACAGTTTCCTGTTGGTCCTGGCTGCTATTCTCTGACAGCCATCACCATATTGATACCAAATCTTCCCTTCCTTGGAGTTATCTCCAAGCTGATAACTGAGCAAGTGTTATTGACAGACTTGTTCTTTGGAGACTCAGGACTCCTCTATTTGATGACTTTGGCTTGAGAGCTGACCATCAACCTTGCTGAAACTTTTCAGAGCTGCACAGTAGTGAAAGATCTTCCTTACCTTGTCCTTCCTTCCCTCTATTCTTCAAGTGGTCAGACCCGCACCCTACTCTGATTGATGGGCCTTCTTGCCTCCTCTAGTTCCCATCCCAATTACTCTCATCACACTTCCCCGCATTGTATTTGCTTGTATAATCCTGTTTTGGCATCTGTTTCTTGGAGGAACACCATCAGTCATAGATGTACAGTTTCATAATATTTTGCAAACTGAACATTCCCGAGTAACCAGCACCTAGATCAGGAAACAGAATATGGACAGCACCCTAAAATTCCTCCTGCAAAGTTACTACTCTTCCCTTCCAGTTATTGCCCATCAAATAGAATCACTAATTTGATTTTCCACATCATACATTAGTTTTGCTTGTTTTTTGTTTTTTTTTTTTTTTACAACATTACAACCACTGAATCTCAGAGAATTTTTTTTTTTTTTTGTGGTGCTGGGGATTAAACTCAGGGCCTTGTGCTTGCAAGGCAAGCACTCTAATCACTGAGCTAAATCCCCAGCCCTCAGAGAATGTTTTGAAAGGAACTGCGAATTATGTCTGAGATGTTACCCTACCCACTCGGATATGTAATTTTTATGTAAGAAAATTACATATGCAAAAGAAACAGGAAACTTCTCAAGTAACACTGTTGTTTTGGCTCCTCATTTTCAGACTCACAGATAATGCAATCAGAGCTGATGGAAACTATCTTCTCTCCTATTGAAAAGAGAGAGAAAAAAATCTCTGCTCCTTGAAGAAAAAGACAAATCCTAGTTTGTGCCCTAAGCTGTTGAAATGTAAATATAGTTGTCCCTGTCCCTGACTAATTGCTACAGAAATTGGTTCCAGGACCACCTGTGGACACCAAAATTCTAGGATGCTCAAGCTCCTTGTAAATAATGCCTTAGTATTTGCACAGAACTTATGGAATCCTTCCATATATTTTAAATCATCTCTCAATTACTTATAGTAGCTGGTACAATATAAGTGTTGTGCAAATAGTTGTCGCATCATTATTGTTTAGGGAATAATGATTAAAAAGTCGTCCATGCTCCGTACAGATGCGATTTTTTCTGAATATATTTTGATCCACAGTTGGTTGTACTCTAAATACAGAATCTGTGGATATGGAGGGCCAGCTGTACGTCACTCCGAGAGCGACAAACCCCTCTGGCTGTCATGATGCTAGAGTTATTTCCAGTCTGAGCTTCATCCTGTGAGGTAAGTCCATACCTAGAAATACAGTGCTCAGTCATCCTGGAAACTTGGGGACTTAACCAGAGCCTCACCTGGACTGTGATTATTTGGTCTTAGGGAGATAAGTATTATTATCCCTTTACAGAAGACCAGTTAACTAGACAAATGTCTATAGATTTAGTCTCCCCAGGTGAAAGAAAAGTGAGAGCAAACATTCCCTATCTTTATGTTGTATACACTTCCTTGAGAAGGCTGGGATTTCTCGTAGGAGCATTCTCAGGGAAATTTCATTTCCCCACACAGAATGTTTTCTTTGTGTCTAGCTTCTTTCACTTAATATTATCTTTCTAAAATTCATCCACACTATTTTATGAATGTTCATTCATTCTCACTGCTATACAGAATAACATAATTTGTCCATTCTGTTTATGGTGGGGATTTGGTAATGGAAAATTCACCAGCTTTGAGTAGAGGGAACAATCCACAAGATAGCACTCGCTTCTCTTTTAAATTTTAATAATATATTTTATTTGCCCTAACATATCCAAAATATCATTGTTTTAACACATAATCCATAAACTGTTCATTTATAAACAGTTTTCGTTCATTTTTTTCATTCTATGTTCCATGGATAGTGCAGACTTCTAACACTGTGATTCAGACTGGCTGATGCACGTGTTCGGTGGTGACGTGTGGTCATAGCTACCGCACGGGGAGACTCAGCTACAGATTGGTGACAGAAATCCAAATCAATCAGGATAAAAACTGCAATCAAAATCAAAGCGGGCTTTTTGTATATGCATCAGTGTGATCCTGAAATACACAGAACGCATCTTAATTATTGTTTCATGCTCTCGCCCTCCCTCTCCCCTCCCTCCATCTCTTGGTCCCCTTTCTTTTTGCAAAAGATCTAACTCCCTATTTGCTGTAATTTATCTTTTAATTTTTGCTCTTTATTTATATTTTGGGTTTCTTATAGAAGAGAAATTGTGAGAAATTTAAGCTTATGTGTCTCATTTATTTCACTTAACATTATGGTCTCAAGGTGCATCCATTTTCCTACAAATGACTCAAGTTTACCTTTCTTTATGACACAGTAGTACTCCATGGTGTATTAATACCACACTTTCTTTATCCACTTGTTTGTTGATCGTATATTGACTTACAGGCTATTTCCAAGATTTAGGTAGTATGAATTGTGCTGCTATAAACACAGGCATGCATGTATCACCGTGATACGATGTCTTTAACTCTTTTGAAAAGATATGTAGAAGAGGCATACCTGGGTTGAATGGAATTTCTAGTTTTAGTTTTTTGAGGAATCTCCATACTGATTTCCATAATGGTTTTACTAGTTTATATTCCCACCAACAGTGTAGGAGGGTTCCTTTTTCCCTGCACCCTTGCCGGCATTTGTTATTATTTGATTTCTTGAAGATGGCCATCCTTTCTGGAGTAATATGGAATCTTAGTGTTGTTGTAATTTGCATTTCTCTGAAGGCCAGAGATGTTGAACACTTTCTTATATGTTTATGGGCCATTTGTACCTTTCCTTCTGAGAAGTGTGTGTTCATGTCAGTTGACCATTTTTTGATTGAATCTTATGGGGGTCTAATTTTTTTTTGCATTCTTTATATATTCTAAATGTTAGTTCTTTGTCTGAGGAATACTTGGAAAATTTTTTTCACATTCTGAAGATTATTTCTTTAGTCTGTTTGTTGTTTCCTTTGCTGTGCAGAAGCTTTTTAAAATTCGATATGATTCTATTTGTTGATTCTTAATGTTATTTCTTGTGCAATTGGAGTTTTGTTCAGAAAGTCCTTGCCTCTGGCTATGTCTTCAACAGTTTTACATATTTTATCTTCCAGCAGATTAAGCGTTTCTTCTTTAACATTTAAGTATTTGATCAAAAAAATTTTTTTGGTGCTAGGGATCAAACTCAGGGCCTTGTGCTTGCAAGGCAAGCACTCTAACCACTGAGCTAAATCCCCAACCCCTATTTGATCAATTTTGATATTAGTGTAGTATGTGGTAAGAGATTTGGTTCTAGATTCAATCTTCTAACCAGGCAAGGTGGTACATGCCTGTAATCCCGGCACCTGGCTGAAGAAGGAGGGCTGCCATGAGCTCAAGGCCAGCCTGTGTTATACAGTGAGGTCAAGGCAGTGTGAATAGAATAGTGTGATCCCGTTTCAAAAAAAAAAAAATAGATTCAGTCTTCTGCATGTGGATAGCCAGTTTTCCCAGCACTGTTTGTTAAGGAGGATATCTTTTCTCCAGTGTAAGTTTTGGTCCCTTTATCAAAAATCAGAGAGCTGAATATGCCTGGAGTTGTTTCTTTATCCTCTGTTCTATTCCATTGATCCACGTGTCTATCTTTGTGCTAGTAGCATGCTGTTTTTATCATTGCAGCTTTGTAATATGACTTGAAGTCCAGGGTTGTGATTCCTCCTGCTTTGCTTTTATGGCCCAGGTTTGCTCTTGTTATTCTGGGTCTCTTCTGGTTCCCTAGGGTTTTTAGATTGTTTTCTCTAGTTCTGTAAGTAATGCTATTGGTGTTTTGCTTAGGATTGCATTAAATCTATATATCAGTTTTGGAAGTATGGCCATTTTGACAATATTGGTTCTGCCTATCCAGGGACAGGGGACTTCTTTCCATTTTATAGATAGAAGGATCGAAGATGTCCTCTTCGATTTCCATTTTCAGAGTACTGAAGTTTTCACTGTAGAGGTCTCTTCCTTGGTTAGGTAAATTCCTAAGTATGTAAATTTTTCTGACCCTGTTGTGTGTAAGTACATGCACTAAATGATTGTGCCACTGAAGCATGATTGTGAATGGTATTGTTTTCCTAGTTTCTTTCTTGGTGAGTTCATTTTTGTATACAGGAACACTACTGATTTTTTGGTGTTGGTCTTGTATCCTACTACACTACTGAATTTGGCTATTAATTCTAGGAGTCTTTTTGTGCAATTTTTTGGGTCTTCTATACAGAAGGTCATATCATTTGGTATTCTGTATAGAGGGTCATGTCACCTGCAAATCATGATAATTTGGCTTCTTCCTTTCCTATACATAACCCTTTTATTTCTTTCTCTTGCCTGATTGCTCTAGTTAGTGTTTTGAGTATTCCGTTGAATAAGAGTGGTGATAGTGGACATCTTTGTCTTGTTCCTGATTTTAGAGGGAAACCTCTCAGTTTTTCCCCATTTAATATGATGTTGGCAATAGGTTTGTCATAAGCAGCTTTTATCATATTGAAATAAGACCCTTCTATACCTACTTTCTTCAGGGTGTTTACCATGAATGAATGTTGGATTTCATCAAAGGGTTTTTCTGGTCTATTGAGATGATCATGTGATTTTTGCCTTTGCTTCTATTTATATGCTATATTACATTTATTGATTTGCATTTTTTTCTTTTTGAGACAGGGTCTTCCTATGCAGTTCAGGCTGACCTTAAACGCACTATGTAACCCAGGATGGCCTAGAACTCCTAGGTGATCCTCCTGCCTCAGTCTCTGGAGTGCTAGGATTACAGATGTGTACTACCACACCCAGCTGATTTGCATATGTTGAACCATCCCTGCATCCCTGGGATAACATATGATCTTTCGGATGATTTGTTGATCTGTTGAGGATCTTGTTGAGGATTTTTGTGTCTATGTTCATAAAAAGATTTATCGGTTGTTCTCTTTTTTGTTCAGGTCCTCGTCTGCTTTTGGAATCAAGGCAATGCTAGCTTCCAGGAATGACTTTGGGAGTACTACTTTTCTTTCAATTTCGTTAAAGAGTTTGAAGAGTATTGGCATTAGATCTTCCCTGAAGTTCTTGTGAAAGACAGCAGTGACTCCATCGGGTCCCGGGCTTTTCTTTGTTGGTAGTTTTATTACTGCTTCAATTTCATTCTCTGTTAATAGAATATTTTGGCTTTTTATATCTTCTTGGTTCCATTTTAGTAATTCATACCTATCTAGGAATCTATCCATTTCTTCTGAATTCACCAATTTATTGGAGTACAGATTTTCAAAGTAGTTATTAATAATCTTCCGGATTTAGGAGGTGTTTTTTGTGATTTCACCTTTTTCATTTCTAAATGCCCTGATTTGGGTCTTCTCATTTCTTTTTTTGGTAATATTGGCTAGGGGGTTATCTATTTTGTTTTTTCAAAGAACTAGCTCTTCAATTCTTGATTCTTTTTTTCTTAGTCTCAATTTCATTAATTTCTATTATCATTTCCATCCTTGTACTAGCTTTGGATTTGGGTTATTCTTTTTTTCCCTAGGGCCTTGAGGTACATTTTTAGGTAATATACTGTATTTGAGTTATACATCCCCAGCCCTTGAACAGTCTATCTTATTTTAAATTTGCAAGGCCAGGGCTGGGGATTTAGCTCAGTGGTTAGAGTATTTGCCTAGCAAGCACAAGGCCCTACGTTTGATCCCCAGCACCAATAAATAAATAAATAAATAAATAAATAAATAAATAAATAAATTTACAAGGCCAGGTACAGTAGTATACACCTGTGGTCCAGCTAGTTGGTAGGCTGAGACAGGAGGATCAATTGAGTCTAGGTTTTCAGGGTGCAATGTGCTATGCTGAACAGGTACCTGCACTAAGTACAAAAGATGATCAAAGTATACAATGAATGTTTAAAATTTTTTATACAATAAACCATAAATTGCCAGACTCAAAAGTAGGTTATAAGTCAGGCACAATTGCAAGCACAAGGCCCTGAGTTCGATACCCAGCACAAAAAAAAAAAGTCAGACACAAAAGTAGATTATCTTGAAAGAATGAACATGAACCTTGGTAATTTGCCATAAAGCAATTGCAATAAGAATCTCATTTGGACACCAGGTATGATGGCACATGGCTGTAATTCCAGCACTTAGGAAGTTGAGGTAGGAGTTGAGGTGGGAGCTTCAAGTTCAAGATCAGCCTGGGCTACATATTGAGATCTTGTAACAACAACAACAAAAATCTCATTTGAAGCTGATTAGAGGTGTTTTAACATCATAACATCCTCACAAATTGAATTGATTGGTTTTTTTTGTTTGTCTGGTGCATGGGGATGGAACTCAGGGACTCGTGCTTCCGAGGCAAGCACTCTAACCACTGAGATAATTGAATTTAAAGGAAGCTATTAGATGATCCTGTCCAACCCTCTCCTCTCACAGGTGGGGAATTATTTTAAACTTGAAGAGGTTAAATGACCTGGCCCAAGTCACCCAGCCACCACTAGGTGATTCTCCATTGAGTCTTTGGCGGGGCTGAGTGGATGAACAATCCTTTGTTCTTTCTCTTCTCTACAGAGATTCTTTTAAAGATTGTTTTTGTTAGTCCGGCAAGCTGCCCCGCTCCCTGTGGTGTTGTGGCTCAGATGATTCCGTTTTATTCTTTAACTTGTTTGGTTTTGTCGGCTCCAGGAAGTCCGCAGCTGGATCGGGTTGGCTGAGGAAACTGGCCAGTCTGGTGTGTTTCCAGCAGCTGCCCCGCCCTCTGTGGTGTCTGGCCGGCTGAGAACAGCTGACTCCAGAGCGCTGGCTCATGTGACGGCCACAGCTCCCCGTTCTGCCTCTCGTCCCCAGCCAGGGTGGGCACTTGTAGGACCGCTTCTGTGAGCAACACCAGGTAGGCACCTCGGTCCTGAAGGTCCACTACTGGAGCAGCAGGAGGGGACACCAGACGGGCAGTTAAATGAACGTGGCAGATCAGACATCAGGCTCTCCTCTGTGGTCCCGGGCTCTTTAAGCAGAGGAGACAGAAAGTGACTGGCCTCAAGTTGTCCCACACGGTCCCTTCTGACCCCCACTTTTTGTCCCCTCCCTGAAGGCAGGCTGCTCTGCCCTTCCTTCCTCTGTCCCTTGACCCTCGTTCCCCCAGCGTAACAGACCTTTCCCCTTTCTCTTGCTGACTTGGCAGCACACGGAGGGGAGTGGAGAGATTAATCAGTGACGGGCAGCCCCGTCTCCTCCGGAGCAGTGACCTGTTGTGGTCAGACAAACCTTTGCAAGTCCAGCCCCAGGAGCTTCTCCTGCTTCCTGCCTGCTGCTCATCTACCTGCTCCTGCCATGGGGCACCTTGGTGCCTTCCTCTTCCTGTTGGGGGCCCTGGGGGCTCTCGCCCAGCTCTGTGGTGAGTAACCCGTCTCTGTCTCACTCCTTTTTCTTCCTGGGTCTCAGGGAGAGAGGACTCTTTCCAACATTCTCATTATGTGTCTGGAGAAACTGAGACTCAAGGGTGGGATGGGGAATTTATCTGCCCCTCTGGGCTCCCACAACAGTTTGGGCTTATCTGGACGTTAGTGTTTGGCACTTTTTTTTTTTTTTTTTTTTGGTCTTGTTTTGTTGGTTTTTTGAGACAAGGTCTCACTATGTAGCCCAGCCTGGCCTCGAATTTGTGGCTGATCCTCCCAAGTACTGGGATTACAGGCATGTGCCACTATGCCTGGCTCTGGCACATTGTATTGAGATTAGTTAGATGCTTGACCATCCACCAAGCAAGTCAGACAAGATCAAATCAGACAATAGGAGGGGATCAAGATCTCCCCCATTCATTCAGGTATGTGTTCATTTATCCATCCAACACACATTTACTGAGGGTTCTCAGTGCCTGGCCTGGTGTTAAGCTTTGGAGAAAGAAAAAGAGCATGACCACTTTGATCTCTGCCCTCCTAGAGTTTAAATCCTAGGGAAGAAGATGGATAAAAGGAATCAAGTTTGGGGTTGAGGATTTAACTCAGTGGTAGAGCCCTTGCCTAGCAAGCACAAGGCCCTGAGTTTGATCCTCAGCACTGCCCACCCCCCGCAAAAGAAATCAAGTTTACAAGTCAGATGTGGTGGTACACCCTGTAATCCCAGCACTGGGGAGGCTGAGGCAGGAGCAGCATGGGCTACATAGTGAGTTTAAGGCCAGCCTGAATTACCGAGAGTGAGATCCTGTTTCAAAAAACAACAAAAAGGGGTTGGGGATTTAGCTCAGTGGTTAGAGTACTTGCCTAGCAAGTGCAAGGCCCTGAGTTCGATCTCCAGCACACAAAAAAACCCAACAACAAACAACAACCAAAAATCAAGTTTACAAATTAGGTTATGGTGAGTGCCACAGGAGAAGCCAACCGGGAGCAGAAGTAGACGGCCAGGGGACCACCAATTTGGGGAAGAATCTCTGAGAACTCGGAGACCCCCATGAGAGTTGAGACCCAAAGGAGGAAGATGAGCCAGTGAGGAAGGGAGCAGGGACTACAATGCAGGCAGAGTGAGTACTCTGAGACCCTGCCTGCTTGGGTGTCCCAGGACCTCTGGGGACCTTTCTGTCAGTCTCAGTGCATAGTTCAGGTTCACCTGTGCACCAAGACAGGCAGGAAACAGAAAGCAGGTCGTCGGACCCCCAACTGCCCATCTCTCTCCCTCCCTCCTTTTATCCTACACACCAGGTCTCTGATGACCATAGGAACCCTGGCAGATGCACACAAATGCAGGGGTCAGATAAAGAACTCAAGATAAGACTGGCTGAGTGACCTGCCAAGGTGCTCGAGCCGTACTAGACCCTGGGAATTTGAGACTAGGGTCTTCCCTGGGTGCCAGAATCCTCTGGCTGTGTTCCACAAAAGCACTCAGACTCCGCAGCCCTGAGTCCTTGATTCTTGTCCAGATAGTCCCCAGGGGAGACCAGAGTTGTGCTAATCACACCTTCCCCTCATGCCCACCTGGCCAGCCTGGTTCTCACTCTGACAGTCAGCCCAGAAGCCTGACCTCAGGACAGTCCCCTTCCTTTGGGTTCTGAAGAACCTTGGACTGAGAGTGGGATGCAGCCTGCTGCTGCCGAACACTTAGTCACTCCTAGCCTCATCCCCTTATCAAAAAACAACGTTTCCTTGCCTTCTTCCTCATTGTGGTACAGGGATCCGGGCGCCTGCTTTATCATTAAATCTCTTTGTGCTTGTGAAACTGACAAGGATTGCTCTACCAGTGCTAAAAGCAAGGCAGGGTCCTCTGTCTCTGAATGCCAGTGCCAATTAATCCTCGGCTGGCAGGGCCAGGTGGCCCTGTGGGCAGGAGGCGCCTGAGAGCAGGAGGCCACAGAGGGGATGGAGCTTGCATGTGGCCACATTTGTTTGTTTGTTTATGGTTGTTTTGTTTTGTTTTTTGAGACAAAGTCTTGCTATGTAGTCCAGGCTGGCCTTGAACTTGCAGTGATCCTCTTGCCTCAGTGCTGGGATCACAGGAATGTACCAAGCCCAGTGCAAGGCCACTTTTATTGTCCTGGGTGAATCTGCCCAGCTTTTTCTTTCTAAAGAGGTTAAACTGTGATTGTCAGCCTCCCTTTACAGCTGCCTCCTTACTTAGCGCTGCTATCCCAGCTGAATCATCACAGTGAAGGTCAAAGCCCAGGATGGGGACAGAAGGCCCCTTCACCAGTTTCAGGAAAGAGGAGGAGAAAAGAGGTACAGAGGGACAGATGATCAGATTGTCAGAGACAGAGACGGCAAGAGCCTGAATGCTATAGAAGTGGAGACAGAAGCCAGGCGGAGTGGCACATGCCTGTAATCCCAGCACTTGGGAGGCTGAGGCAGGAGGATAGCGGAGTTCGAGGCCAGCCTGGGCTACATAGCAAGACCCTGTCTCAAAAGAAATGAAACAAAAAGAAAACTGTAACAGGTAACTGTGACTTTTGGGAAAACTGGCATAAGTTGGTGGGATCCAAACTCAAAGAGATAGGGCTGTGTTCCAGGAACCTGGTCCTTGTGTCAGGGAGCCCAGGAGGCAGGCAAAACACTCTGCAATGGTTCTTTTCCTTAGTCCTCTGCGGGAGGGTCCTGCCTGGCATCCTGAGATGTGGCACGGTGGAGGCCACCATGGTCATTGGGAAGCTATAGCTGGCAGTGACTGAAAAGCAGTGAGGCAGGAAAAGGAGAAGAACAGTGCAAAGTGCCTCCATGCCAGTCTACTCTAAATGACCCTGTGCTGAGTTCAGGTCCCTCCCCCACAGCAGGAAGACAGTAGTTAACCAGAGCTGGGAAATACTCCTGAGGCTTCTGCTTCCTGAGTATTTCAGTATCCTGATTACACAGTTTCAAGTAAATTCCAGGGCACAGATGGCTGACTGTAGCTAGCCTCACAGTCTCAGGCCATTTTCACTTGAACACAGAGATGGCATGGCAGCAGGAAAAGCATCATTTTGAGATCTACACAAAGGAAATGGACCAGGCAGCCTTGGTGGACCAGCTGGTGATTTGCAATGTTTGAAAACTGAATACATCACAAATGCTGGGTGGGACTGAAGTTCTTGTCAATGGATAGAACATGTGTCCAGCAGGGTGCCAAAGAGCCAGAGGTTTGTAGTAAGACCCATCCTTGGCTCTGCAGCCTTGTATAAGGCACAGTGTGGCTTTGAACTTCTCTTTTTTGCAAAGCAATGATGCTAGTATCTACACTGCAGGGCTGGTGCGAGGACCAACTGAGATGGTACACAGTGCCTGTGGCACAGCATGTGGCTTTTCTTTTTTTTTTTTCTTTTTTGGTGGTGCCGGGGATCGAACCCAGGGCCTTGTGCTTGCAAGGCAAGCACTCTAATCACTGAGCTAAATCCCCAGCCCCGTGGCTTGATTTTCAACCTCACTGTCACTCCTGATGAGTGGGGTGGTTGCTTAGTAACAGCATCCTTTGCCCTCGGCCCACCATCTCTTCCTGCCCCACTCCATCTGTTCTTTGGGGACATCTGCTTTCCCCCTTTATTCACTGTATTTCAGTATAGCAACCGAGTGGAGTATATACAGGGTGAAGATGGGAGTAGAGACATTTATTCCCTGGGGAGAACCCAGGTAAGGTCAAAGCAGTTGCTTGCTAGTGGCCTGGCCTACAACCTCATGTGCACCGTTTTCCTTTTTAAGT